>JAKSZT010054550.1:1602204-1834889 GCA_026826555.1 Tolypeutes matacus
AATGTAATGTGCCAGAATCCACACCTGCATTATCTGTCAAAGATGCAGAGTTTATTTTGTATTTGGACAAAAAAGCAACAATCTTTTGTTTTATTTCTTCTGCAGCTTTATTAAAATCTTCTTAGAAGTCAGGAAGATCATCTGAAATTTCATATTCCAAAGCACAATTGTTGGTAAGATCTGACTAGCCTCTAGTGTCCAGATGTAAGGGGCTAACACACAACAAGTCTGCTATCAAAATTTCCCTTTTTGTTTGTTCAAAGGACATTTCAGTTATTACCCCTAAATTAGGAAATGCAATATTACTTAGTTTCATAGAACAATTAAGGGAGTGATATGATAATTCATGGTCATTTGTGTGGTATTCAACCATTCATAAGTTAATGGTTGTTTTGTTTGTTTATTTATTTATTTATTTTAACTGAGCATTACAATTACAATCATTTTGGTAGGTAAAAAAACACTCGATTGATTTAGGAGTTTTATCCCAGTCTTCACCCAGACTTGTGAGATTCAGTCTCCATAGGTGTTTTTACATCCTATTCTCCACCATGCTCTATCCAAAATTCTTTCCTGAATATTGTGCAGGATGCTCTCTTTTGGTTATTTATTCCCTTAACCCAGATTCATGTGTCTTTTCATCTCTTGTTAAAATAGTACAGTCATTTAATCTTCTCTATCCATTTAGACATTTTTTTCCAGGCATGGCTGGGTGATGCTAGTGTTGAGATTGTAATCATTCTCATATACCTGAAAGTTTAGAAAACAATCACAATATTCACAATGCTGAAATTAAACTTTTAACAGGGAAAGCTGATTAGGTCTTATTAGTGCACTTAAGTTACACATTTAAGTCACATCACTTGGAGTGATACATAAATGGATGATCTATTTTTGGGAAATGCCAATCATGATTTCCTAAATCAGTGATCAGTTTTAGGGATGGTGGTGAGGAAGAAAGAGCAACAACTACAGGTGGCTGATAATCTGTTCTGTATCCATTTTACACTAAAAAGTGTTGTTTTCTGCCTCGATATTTTGGCTCACCGTATGTGTTTTTCCTTTACTCCCAACTTGCCCCACCCATCTCCAAAAACTGGGATTTTCTGCTTCTTGGGGAGTTATTTCCTGGGATTTAGTACTTTCAATGCCAAAACTGGGACTGGGCAAACCAGACAACTGGTCACTCTAGTGCCTCCATCTAACTGAGGCATTGGGAAAAAAAAATCTAGCTCTGCAAGAGAATCTGACTGCCCTGCTCTTAAGTCAACAGTTCTTTGAGCCTTTTTTTCTCCCTGGGTGTGGTCTTGGAATGATCTATGGAGCCAAATAGCGGGGATGGGGTGGGGGAGGGATACTCTAAAAAATGTTGATGCTCTAAGAACTAATTCTACCATACTTAAAAACATTTCCTAACATATTAGACATAGTTTAAAAGTAAAAAGCAAGCAAACAAAAGAATCTTAAAGAAGACAATTACTTGATATTCAGGGCTAGAGGTCACAGGCTAACTAAATAGTTTCTGCTATGTGTGCCCTTCCAACCACGTCTTATTACTAGTGCTAAGATGGGTTAAATATAGCTAGCTGAAGAGCCATTTTCTCAAATAATGTATCTGATTTTTATTCGGAAAAAAATACCAGAAAAGAAATAAAATTGTCATTAGTTTGATATGACATTTGCTGGAGAAGTCAGAGTCACACCTAGCAGCCATCGCCCAGCCCTAGTCTCTTACTTTACTATTCTGTGCAGATGCTTCAGTGGATTCCCATTTGGAAGCCTGGGGAAGATGAGGTCTAACCTAGGGGCAGGTCTGACCTTACCTTAAACCCTCGAACCCTGAACAAGCAGCCCTAGAGGCTTATAAGGGCGGGAACCCACTGCAGCAGAGCCCCCTGCTCATGGGTTATATACATTAACAGTATATTCTCACTGCATTTCCCAACTATAAAGCTTAAATTTTCCTAAGAAATGGCACATCTAAAACTTCGATTTTTTCTCAGATTTCTAATTGTGCAGGTGTTAAGTAAGCACAAGATCCTTTGTGGAAAGTTATGGCATATATTAAAGAGGTTTCAGTATTTGAAAGTAAAAATAAATGTATTAATAATGATGGCTCATGAGTCACTGAATCAAAACTGGCGGAGCTACCATCCATTGAGTGATCTTCTAGAAGTAGTTATTTCAGAGAGTCCAACATATTTGAAACAATTTCTTCCTGAAAGAAAATGAAAAGAAAAAGTTCAAATTAATTGTACAATTCAGTATATTTGGGGGCAGCTGGAAGCTTGGATAGCTTAGATATTTCAGGAAGAAGACATAGAAAATCATACTTTCATAATTGTCCTGAAGAATATGTTCTTGTCACAGTGACCATAATTCTAAGAACTCATGCTCGAAGACTTTCCCATCACAAGTCTAAGAGAGAGAGAGAGAGGAGAGAGAGGGGAAGAGAGACCAAGAGAGAGGGAGAAGGACAAGAAGAAGGCAAAGCAGAAGCAGGAGGAAAAGTAAAATTGGATAGAGGAAGAAGAGCTGTTTTTTATTTTCTTTACAACCTCAGGGCTGCCCAAGGATTTGTTATATGATCAAAAGCAACTGGAAACACTAACACAAGTAATTAATAAGAGTATATTAGATCTAAGATAAATGAGAGTCTAGATGAGGTGTTGCAATCCTGGAACCAACACCTGAATCTGTTTTCAAGTTTATTGAGTATAGGTACCCTGTACTGATGATTGAGCTGCACCACAAATGAGGGCTTGTCCAAAATGCTGGGGGCGGAAGTACCGGGGGGAGGGCAGGGGTCAGCTGCATGAATACCAAGGCATAAAGGCTTAAATGATTCAGAGCTGATGACTGCGGACTAACCTCATCTATCATGACCACATAACAATAAGTGTCCCAAATGGTGTGTGATTTGATGATATCAGAACATCACTCTGGGAGAACTATTCTGTGCTCTTTGAGAAGATGTGCTTTTGCCTGTCCTGTGTATTTTCTGGAAGGAAGTAAACTTTGGCCATGACTAACCCTATTATGTCTCAAGAGTGGGTGCAATGGAGAAAAAAATGAGAAAATTTCAGTTTGATAATTATCAATCTGAAACCAAGGGCACAGCTGCTGGTCAAGCCAAAGAAGCTTGCAAAGAAATAAAAGAAAGTGTGGGGAAAAGAGAACTAATGGTGATTATGGGGCCAGATTCAGAAAAACTACTCACACAACTCTTGACTTCTTCCATTAGTTGATGAACTATCTTGAGAAACCGTCTCTTTTTCTTCTCTCCCAGGGTAACCTTTATTAAAATATAATTAAATCATACTGTTTAATTATATTTAATCTAAAAGACAGAAAATTATTTTAGTTTCCATTTTTATCTCTGTATCAAGTGCATGCTTATGTACCCACCAAAGTAGTAAAGCGGGTGAACAGATGACCCTGCCTCACAGGATCTCTGTTGGCCTTACCTCTTTGCTAGCACGGGGGCAAGTTTTTCTAGGTATCTTCTCTCTTCTCGACTTGCACACACTATCCTTTTCTCTCTCAGACACTAAGGATTTCTTCACTACTTTATGATAATCCAACTTGAAATTTGGTGCTTCAAACAATACAGGCCCTGTGAGAAAATTGCTAAATGTCACTCTTTTATTTCTTAGTATTAGTGATCTTAGAAAGTAGTACAAGTCTTAGTGTCCCATGCATACAGGAATATAAATATGAAAAAGATGAATATATGCACAAAAATGATTGACGCAAGAAAATCACTGAATTAGGTCCTAGCAAATACAAGAAAATGAGAAAAATAAAATGTCTTGTCACCCACATCCCATCTCTAGCCCCTCACCCCACCCAGACTGTCTTTCTTTCAGAACTCCTTTTAGAGATAAACCTGGCAAAGTAGCTTGAGGCTCATCATTCCTTTCTGCCTTTTCTTGTTTGCTGCTTGCAGGCATCTCCAATAGCATTTTAACGTCTTCCTCCATTTCATGACTTTGTAAAAACTCTTGCAGAAATTCATCACCAACAACAGGTTTACCTGAAAATACAGAAAAACGGTGACAACTAGAGCTTCCGGGACAGGATTATTTCACCAGTGTATTCCCTGTATTCAACATGCAGTAATATCTCCACTTCACTGATTAAACTGATGACAACAGTGGGTGCACTGGAGGAAAAAAATGAGTAAATTTCAATTTGATAACAATGAGAGAGAAGCCACTCAGAAATTGAAAGATGGAAAGTAACATAAGGTGTTTGGATTTTAGACTAAAACAGAACTAGAAAGGATCTAAATTTACCAGCTTCACTAAGCTGGTGAAATAGAAGGATATTGTTTTTTCTTCAGCCTTTGATATTCTGTTCCCTTAACCTGGATAGGAAGGTATTGACAATATCAAAAGGTAAATGTCAGGAGACAACACAAAGACAACAAAGGACAGATGAACAGGTATTTTGACAATAGGAACAATGCTGACAAAAGCATACCTCTTTGGGAGATGTCCTCTTTCTGGAGTATGTTCAAAGGACAGTCCAATGAATGGTTCTGAAAAATTCATGGAGAGATTTGTATTATGGTGTATTTGAGCCTAAGGGAATAATTTTGTTTTATTGGACACGGTGGGTGACTAAAACTGGCCTTTTTGTGCCTTTCTTTTTCTGCTAAATATTGCCTCGAGAACATACAATGAAACTAAGTCTAAGGTGAACACTTCAGGCTTAAAGGAGAGGTAAGGGATCAGTTAGAAGGTTCACAGGCATTTAGGTCATCGAAACACATTGGGGAGAGTTCCATGGCCTGTGGCTTTGCTCCAGAGTGATTGGGGATCTGAGCCCAATATTTTTTTGGCCATGTTTTTGACAAACCCATTTACTCAATTGATAGAGCTGCAGTGAACTCATGTTCTCATGTTCCATTCTCGAATTACCACTGAATTGTCACAGGCAAGCTTTCAGTTACATGGAATTTTCTAGAGTTTGGAGAGCTATTAGATGATGAGGTGGTTCAAACCACTGGTACTTCCTTCATGCAATATTTCGTCCATCTTGAGAGGGTCCTGAACATGGAGCCACTAGCACTTTCAAGAGTGGAAAATGAATTTTTGTCCCAGCCCCTCAGTAATATTTATTTTACCTTTAAGAAATATACATGATTGATAATAGTTCTCTGTTACTCCAATTTATCTCTATTTTAAGGGAGATGAACGATAACTTACCTGTGACGACAAGCGCTCCATGTCTGAAATCAAAGAAAGAAAACTTACCAGGAGGAGGAGCTTTATAAGGAAAAGCAAATGAGATCAACAACATCAGGTGATTAGGTCTCAGCAACAGCCCCTGCCTCCACGCTAATCTAATAAAACCTTAGACTCCTTAACCAAGTATGTTCATACTCTCACTTTCAATTGACTTATCAAATAAAGTCTTGGGGATTACATAATATCTAAAGAGCACTCATATTTATCTAGCACCTAAAATTTAGGAAGATTTCTAGTGGTGTCCAATAAAATAAAGCATATATATATATATATTGAAAACCTGGCTAGAAATGAACTACCCTATTCAAACAATATAGCATTCATTTATGGTATTTGGATTTCAGAAAGACAATAACTTTGGCATTGTGGTTAAACAAGGTGGCCACCAGATGGTGGTTGCAAAGTTTTTTTATAAAACTCAAAGTTCTTTTCACTCTCCAAGTGACCATTTTTCTTTCTCAGTGCAACAGAGATTATTTTTCTTGATGAAAATTGGCCTAAGGGTCCTTCAGAGGACTGAAGATTAGGTTATATCTTCCACCCAAGGTAGTCCTGAAAATTCTTGCCATTGTAGAAGAGAGTAGGCTACCTTACTTCTGAGGATATAATTGAAATTGAAATTTTCCACCTTTAGGTAGATTTGAAAGCACTTCTAAATAAAATAACATCAAATTTTTTTTTTTGTTATTATATTTAGAAAAATACTTAGGAAGGAGCTGTAAAATCCTGTGGCTGATGTTTGTCTTTTTAAAGCCATCAAATTTCAGTACCATTTAAATGAGAGATTTAAACTAAGTTTGGCTTGAGAAGAAAGTCCCCCCACCACCCTAATTTGGGAAAAACACCAAATTATTCCCAACCTCTTTTCTTATAAGATGTTTTTTCCCTAAGGTGTGTAATCTGAGTGGTCCCGAGCAGCCACTGGATCCTGTCTTTCCCTTGTGCCGCTGTTAGAGGTCTGGGGTGGGGCTGGCAGTGAGTGGGGTCAGAAGCACTTACAGAGTTAACCTAATCAGTGCTTCCTCCCTCAGTGATCAGGTCAGACACTGGCCTAAACATAGGGTTAATTCAATCACCACAGATCTTAATGGCTCTTCATTTTGATTTTAGCATTTCCTTTAAAAAGAGCTTAGATGTTTTCTGACCTTCAGAATCAAAATATAAGGACGGTTAAGGTTGAAATTTTTGGTAATAATAAGAGATCATTGAAAGAATTGTTCCTAATACAAATTTGTTTCAGGAAATCTTAATTACATAAATTGTGCTTCTTTAATTATCTGTTCTCTACCATGACTCTTTTTCCCGCTCAATTAAAAAGTAACAATTTTAGATGTGTGTGTCTTTATGTTTGGACGTTCACCTCATTGTATGATTTATTTCTATGCTGGTCTAAAGTAAATCCTTCCACTTCTTCAAGACTGGAAACAATCACTTTTTCTGTTTGCTAACTCTCTCCAAGTCTTTCCTCTTTTATATAGAAAGATGACCTGGATTGAAAATATTCATTCCTAGAACTCTCCCTGCAGCAGTGATGTTTTCTGTTTAATTCCCAAATGGTGACTTTTCAGCAGCTACGAATGACAGCCTGAAAATATCAAGACTCAGAAATATTGTTCAGTCATGTGTTTTTCTTGTAATAAATTTTTCTATAGCACAGTTCACTCAGTGGATCATTCCTTCTTATATTTTACTAGAATATCACGGATAGATCAGTTGTGATGCCAAAGAGGTTTAATTAAAAATGCATTAAGAAGCTGGCCGGAGAAGGAATGTTTAAGTGGCACCATTGTTTTCCACTTCTAAAAACCAAGTTTAGGAATTGTATGTAATATTCAGGATAACAAAAGAAAAGACATTGTAAGATTTACTTAAACAGCTTTCCTCTATGATATGTATGTCTCCTACTCAAGTCCACACGAATCCACACTCCTCTCTACATACAGCAAATCAAGTCTTTTGTTCAGAGCCTTGGTGTTCCAAGTTAGGAAAGATGTTTGCAGACATAACTGAGAGGCTATTTAGAGAAATTCAAGTTCTTTCAGCTTTGGAAAGCTATTTCACACCATATCAAAGCCTCAGCCTCTAAGTCACAGCTCAGGGTAAAGTCTGAATCACAAGCATGCCTTTCATACTCTTTGTGATCTCAGAAAAGATTATGGTTTTGCCTTTCAGTTGAGCCAATTTGCCTGTTTAGAAAGGAAACTGAGGATGATCTGCTAGGAGTCTTTGTATCCCCAAGGTAACTGTAATTAAATCAAGAGGGAAAAACACATCTCAAAAAGGATTGTAGGATGGGGAGCAGATGTAGCTCAGTGGTTGAGCGCCTGCTTTCCATGTACAAGGACCTGAGTTCAATTCCTGGTACCTCCTACAGAAAAAAAAAAAAAAAAAAAAAAAAAAAGAGGATTATGGATGTGACTTTGTAGCATTGGCACTTGCATTTTACTGGAAATAATTAATAAAAGACCTAAAATTTTCCAGAGAGCTATATTGATGCAAGAGTTGCAGGTTCCTGTTTTTTTTTTTTTTTTTTTTTTAAAAAAAACAAACCGATACTGTGACTGTTGAAGGTGCAAAAAACCTTGGGCCTCCAGATTTTCACACCAGGAAGCTGAGAAAGCTGCTTAGATGCCAGGGAGAAAATATTTTCCCATGCCCCCTTTGGCTGCGGACATGTGATATGATAAACAAGGAAGGGTCTTCCAGAGAGGGAAGCAAAGCACAAAGAGTAGACTAAGGGGCCACAATGAGAGCAGGTATTGAGGCTTCTCTGCCATCAAGTAGGGGATCCTGACATTTTTTTGTCTAGTCAGATTTCAGGTTAATATATATATATTTTTCTTGAGGTACGGGGGCCTGGGATTGAACCTTGGACCTCTTATGTGTGAAGCCAGTGCCACATTGGCTTTCCTGAGTTGGTTTTGGTTTGTTTTGCTTGTAATTTGTTTTTGTATATCAGGAGGCACTGGGAACTAAAACTGGGACCTCTGTTCCTCCTTCTTAATGGAAGTTTTCATTGTGGTTATCTTGTCTCTATTTCACGATTTTATTCCAGTAATTGTCTGGGTGATGCTGGTGTTGGGATTTTCTTTTTTCTCATTTTCATTATCTGAACTCTTAGAGAACATAATCACAACATCCACAGTGTCAAAATATTCAACTATCTCTATACAGAGCATAGCATTTATTCACAGGGAAAGTTAAAGAGGTCTTGTCAATGCACTTAAGTTGCACACTTAAGCCACATCACTCGGAGTGATGCAAAAATAGATGATCCATTTTGGGGAAATGCCAATCAAGGTTGCCTAAATCAGTGATCAGTATTGGGGTTGGTGTGGAGGAAAAGACAGCAAGAACTATAGGAGGCTGATAATCTGTTCTGTAACCATTTTACACTAAAAAGTGTTGTTTTCTGCCTCTATATTTTGGGATATCATATGTGATTTGTTCTTTACACCCAATCTTTTCCACCCATCTCCAAAAACTGGTTTTTGGGGAGTGACTTACTGGGATATAGTACTTTCAATGCCAAAATGGGGACTGGGCAAACCAGACGGCTGGTCACTCTAGTGCCTCCATCTAACTGAGACTTTGGGAGAGAAAAACCTGGCTCTGCAAGAGAATGCTTGCCCTGCTCTAATTCGACAGCTTTTTGAGTCTTTTCTCTCATTGGGTGTGGTCTTGTACTGATCTATGGAGCCAGTGTGAATGCAGAGGAAGGGAGATACTCTAAAAATAGTTTATATTCTGATATCTAATTCTGCCATAATTAAAAACATATCCTGAATTCATGAGACATTGTTTAAAAGTAAAAAGCAAACAAACAAAAGAATCTTAGAGAAGATAAAGTTACTTGATTTACAGGGTAAGAGGTCACAAGGCAAATAAGTAGTTTCTGCTAAGCAGGTCCTTCCATCCACCTCTTATTATTATAGCTAAGGTGGGTTAAAGATAATTAGTTGAAGAGTCATTTTCTCATATAATGTATCCGAATTTTGTTTTAAAAAATACCAGGGAAGAAATAAAATCATTCTTAGTTTGATATAGCACCTGCTGGGGAAAATCAGGAACACACCTAGCAGCCTTCTCCCATCCCTTGTCTACCACTCTTCTTTACTATTGTGTGCAGATGCTCCAGTGGGTTTGCATTTGGAAGCCTGGGGGAGATGAGACCTAACTAGGGGCAGGCCTGACCTTTCCTTAAACTCTGGGACCCTGGACAAGCAGCCATAGAAGCTTATCAGAGTGGGGACTCTCTGTAGCAGAGACCCCTACCCATTATATAAATACTCTACCTCAAGCAGCACAGATTTGCCCTTCCATTCTGAGAGTAAGTGGGACCCCCAGCCCTGATATTTACCAACCCTGATCCAAGCAGCTGGCCTCCCCAGGAGACCCACCAAGTAGGGCTCTCTGCCCTTGTGCTTTTAGATCCTTTGTGCTAAGTATGACGTGATCACATTATGTTTCCAGAATGCACCATATAGCTTCTGGTGTAGAGCAAATGATACATGGACAATTTGCTAAGTGCTTACCATATGACAGTGTTACCTTTAACAACTAAGAATATTATATTTATTAATTTCTTTCATCCTCACGACAGTCAAAGTAGTTACTATAATGATCTCAGTTTTACAGAAACAGAAACTCAAGAATGGAGAGATTAGCTTAGTTAATGTTCTTAGTCTTTATGCTACATTAAAGACAAAGTCAAAATCATCAATGCAAAAAGAAATATTAGAAGTGATATAATTAAATATAATTGTGTGATAAAAGATAAAAAAGCAAAATCAAATGTTCTTAATATACCAAACACCCAGGTAGAGACAAAAATAAATACAGTTTACAAAAGCATTTTAAAAAATTAAGAATAATGTTACCAAAAATAATATAATTGTATGAAGACTAATAACTTTAAGGACAAACATTTATATTTGAATGTATATCCTCTGTGCTCATTCATAAGAATAGTAATCTTCACAAAATAATAATTGACTTCTATTTCTCTCTCTACCTCACACACCCGTACCCACACCCACACAAAAACAAAATAGTTCCATCTAAAAGACATTAATTTGGTTTAATGTCAATGAAATAAAAATCTGTGGTAATGGTTGCCAAACTTCTTAAATATTCTAATCTGTAGTCATTTGGGGAGAGAATTCTTCCCTGGTAGTGTTTCCAAAATGTGCTTGGTAATTATTATCTCAAGGGAAGTTTGTAAAATAGCCACATTCCCAGGCATTTCCTCTGGAGGTAAAAACTCAGTAGGTCAAGATTAAAATGTGCATTTTAATCATGAGGCCTCAAATGTTTTGATGGTTAGTCAAGTCTGGCGTTCTCTGTTCTAGAAGATGGATGGAGTTGGAGGAGGTGGTGTGACAGAAGCTTTCAAGATGGTCATGAAGTCTTTTTCCTCTTGTAACACAGTATGATTCTCTGAGGGAGAGATAAATGGCCCAACTCTTGTGCATTCCGTAACCTGAGATGTAGGGGATCGGAGAGGATTAGGAGGCTTGGAGCGGGAAGTCAAATATAAGGCTTGAAGTAGCCTTAGGAATTTCAAGCCATGGCAATTGAAGGAGCATTCCTAGTCCAAATTGAGCTGAAATTGTTAGTGTTAGAGGTTCCCCTTCACTAGGTTTGCAATAATTAAGCTGTGACTCAATTCCCCCTGACAAGCTTTAAGGAAGGACCAGCCCCCCCTCCCCCTTAAGTCTATGTGTCTGAAAGCAGGGCACTTCCCCAAAGGTTAAACAAAGAGACCACAGTGAAGATGGGAGTAAAGTGAGATAAAGAGCTTCACTCCCTCCACATCAAAGCACCACCTGCTCCTCCAGCATTCCAAGAAAACATAACTCCCTAACCCACGACCCTCTAGCCATACCAGGGAAAATTTTCACCCTTAGGGTTTCTTATTGGCCCCTATACCTAACTGAAACCCTTGACCCCCTCCCACCGACTATCCCCGCCTAGGAATGTACTGTATAAGTTCAAAGCCCTCCTTTCCAGGGACAGGCTGAAGTCTCTCTTCAGACCCCCTCTGTTGGGAGAGCTTCCCAATAAACTTTCTGCCTGCAAATCATCAGTCTCCGTGTCCCAGTGAGCGCCGTTTTTTCCCCAACAGTTAGGTCATTAAAAAAAAAAAAAATAGTGAGCCAATTTCCTTACCTTTTACCTGTCCTTCCTTCTCTGAAATTTCTTCCCCAACCTAAATTGTATTTTCACATGGCTTTGTTTGGTTGTTACAAGAAATTTTAAAATCATCCCCTTTCCCTATCCACATTTGCTTATAACTCCATCTAAAACTCTCTCTCTCATACACATATGCACATACAACAAAAACAAAATAAAAACTAAGGTTTATAGCAAAACCAAAGTCCATATTCTTTTTTTTTTCACTTTTAACACTAATATAGTACCAACTTTGTTTTTGCTACAAAAACATTAAAGTGTTAACTAGAGTTTATAAATTGCATTAGTATATGTTCTCACGTATCACCACATGATTTTGTGATATATGAATATGACTATGTATTTTTCATTAATAAGAAGACCTTGACTTTGTCATTTAACTAACCTCTGCTCATCTGATACTGGAGGAACAATTGAGTTAGCAGCTGGAATTAGATGTGATAAAATGCACGGACAGAACTTTTTAGGAGTAATGCTTTCATAACATGTCAAGCTGCCTTTCTCAGTTTTCTTTTTTTTCACTTTGAAAAAAAGTTATTTAAAAAAACCCAAATCGTAATAAAAGGAAAGTTTAAGTGTTCCTCTAATGACTTTATGGAATGCTAAATTATGGTTATCTCTGGGCTTCTTTTTAAAAATTGGAAGGAATGGAGATTTTTTAAAAATTGCACAAAGGTTTATCCTAGGAGACCAAGGATAAGACCCCATCTCTAGGGCAGGATGACAGGTGGGGCATGTCACTGAAGTCACGTCTAAGATACTGTCTCCAGAATGGTCCCTACATTTACGGTCATTCTGTAGGTTATTAGGAGGATGAAAGAAAACAATGTTTGGAAGAGCTACTGGTCTTGGATAAGCAATTAATTTATCATCATAAAGATTATCAAAGAGGCATGTTAGTCCAACGTTATTCTTTGATAGATTTTTGTTTTTAAAAATTCACACTTGCTTGTTTAGATACGAGATCATACACTCAGACCGATGAGAAAGGTCCAGACAGTAGGAAAAATGTGAGGGCCTGCCAGGAAGAGCTCTAAGGTGGAGAGAGGCCTCTGCGAAGGTGCAGAAGTCTTTTTCTGAACTGCCCCCTGGGGTAAATCTAAGCGCAAAACAGCTGATCCCCCTCACCATGGGCCAGGAGCGGTTCTCAGTGCAGGCTCTCCAGCTAGGCTCTGGGTCATGGGAGGTTGGAGTTAAGCACACCCTGCAGGAGTCCGGGGGCCTCGCCCTGGGGGTGACAAGGCCTTTTTTCTGGGACTTCTTAGTGTTGAACCCTAAATTAGCCTACCCATAGGCCTTCATGGCAACCAGAGTAACGTAGAAAAGAAAAGTTTCCCACTGTCTCCTAAGTGTCTTATCTGAAAAGCACACAACCTCCCCTCCCTTGAACAATCTTGCAAGGATAGACAAGCACACAACCTCCCCTCCTTTGAACAATCCTGCAAGGACATCTCAACCCTGCAGCTGTGCCCCAGGCTATCAGGGTATTCTGTGCAAATGGCTAGCTAACTGCCGGAATCAGCTTCTGTTTATCCTGCTTGCTTGCAAACTGCGACAGCAACCCCCTATAAAAGGGAGCCATTTTAGAACCTCGGGGCTGCAGTTCTCTCCTGCATGAGAGGTGCTGCAGACACCACGGGCTTAGCTCAATAAACTTCATAAAAGTGGTTAAAGTCTGAGTGTGGTCGATCTCCTGGGTTATAACATTTGGAGGTCCCAGCGAGATCAACCGCGAGGTCCCCCTTAATTGGAGTTGACCTCCTCAGACTAAGCGGGAAGTGCCTCCACTTCCTCGCCTTTGCTTTTACTTCGTGATCGGATTCGGACTAGGACAGTGACCTCGAGGAATCTGGTAAGGGATTCTCCCTTTTGTGTTGGCTCCGGAGCATTTGTGGGGGCTGTTGCAGGCAGGACGCCGCGGTACTGCACACCCCGAATCAGGGCCGGGATGCCCTCTCCTGATTTTGAAAACCGTTAGGTTTCACTTTGGTATTTGGTTGTGTGAGTGGGAGTGAGACTAGTCTCCAGTGTTTTGTTCGTTTGTCTGTCTATGTTCAGTGTTTCTTGGTGTTTTAACTGTTTCAACCCTGACAGGATGGGACAAGGAAAATCCACTCCACGGACTCCTCTTGAATGCATTCTTGCTAATTTTCCTGATTTCTTTAAGAGATCCTGTGACTGTGGGAAGCCAGCAGATCCAGGCTTCCTACGAACCCACTGTGAACTTGAATGACCAGCCTTCCGAATAGATTGGACTTTGGAAGGCTCATTTGATTTATCTCTGTTGTTTGCTTTACGGTCTGTTGTTTATGGGGTTCCCCACCCCGACCAGAGGGTTTATATAGATAGTTGGATTGACATTGTGTATGATAAAGTAGATTATATCCAGAAATGCCAGAAACCAGGGAAGGGGGATATGTATGCAAGGGTAGGCGGAAAAACCATTTTAGTAACTGCCCCGAAACCTCCAGGGGCACGGGGTCCCCCGGAAGAAAAGAAAGATGAAAAACCAAAGAAACAGAAACCCCATTTATATCCTGTTCTGCCTGGGGAAACTGATGATATTGCTGAAAGCTTATTTGACCCCCTGCCTTGCCCAAGAACTCCCTAGCAGCAACAGGCCCCAGAATGCTCGCCCCAAGGGGAAGTCCAGAGTCCTCCCCACATGAGAGGGGGAACTCCCTATCAGCCCCCTCCACCAGGGCCTGATTCTTCAGTGCCCCTGTTGCCGCTCAGGGAAGTTCCTCCTCAACCAGGGGCGCCTCCGGGCCATACTCGAATGATTTATGTCCCATTTTCCACCTCTGATCTCTATAATTGGAAACACCAGAACCCTCCTTTTTCAGAGGACCCCCAGAGGCTGATTTCACTTTTGGAAACTATTTTCCGTACTCATCAGCCTACCTGGGATGATTGTCAACAGATTTTACAGACTTTGTTCACTTCTGAGGAGAGAGAGAGAATCCATCGGGAGGCTGCTAAGATTATCTTGGGGGACAATGAGGGGGACTCCCAGACTAGGAGGGATGAATTAGAGGAATCACTCCCTTCGAGTCCTCCTCGTTGGGACCCTAACACTGATGCAGGGATGACAGCCTTGCGCCACTACCACCAGTCTCTACTTAGGGGTCTAAGGGCTGCAGCTAAAAAGCCTACTAATTTAACTAAGGTTAGTGCAGTCATGCAAGGTAAGGACGAGTCCCCGGCTGCTTTCTTAGAGAGATTATTGGAGGCATATCAAATGTACACCCCCTTAGACCCAGAAGATGAAAATAACAGACGAATGGTAAACATGGCGTTTGTCTCTCAGTCGACCCCAGATATTAGAAAAAAACTTCAAAAGCAAGAAGGGTTTGAAGGGAAAGCCAGAAGTGAATTGGTAGAAATAGCTCAGAAAGTTTTCCAAAATAGAGAAGATCCTATTCGGGAGCAAACCAAGCAGCTCTCATGAATCTTGCTGGCAGCACCAACCTGGAAACCCCATCCCTCCAAGGGACAGCCGGAGAGAGGAGACCTAAAGAAGAACCAATGTGCCTTTTGCAAGGGGATGGGGCACTGGAAAAAGGATTGTCCTAAGTTGATAGGCAGAAGGGCTCAGGAACCTAAGGAACTGGCCCGCCTCTTAGTAGAAACTGAAGATTGAGGGGGTCAGGGTTCCTTCGCGCTTGGCTCCCAGGAACCCATGATAAAGTTAACAGTCAAAGGGAAGCCAACTGAATTCCTAGTAAACACGGGGGCCACCTTTTCAGTTCTCCAAGAGACATCTGGGCAACTTTCATCCCAGAAGACTTCTATCATAGGGGCAACAGGAAAACCTAAATCTTACCCCTGGACTCAAGCCCGAATTACTGACTTAGGAAAGGGTACTGTTATCCATTCTTTCTTAGTAATGCCAGAATGCCCATACCCCCTCTTAGGCCGAGACTTGCTGCGGAAATTAAAGGCAACCATTTCTTTTAAAGATGGGGAAACAATTTTGCAACTGGGAGATCAGCTCCCTCAATCAATTATGTTAACTGTCCCTATCTCCAAAGAATATATTCTATTTGAACAAGAGCCCAAGGGGGTTATAGGAGAAAGCTATATCCAGGAACTACTTACTAAAATCCCCAGGGTCTGGACAGAGAATAACCCGCCAGGATTGGCTTTGCATCAACCTCCTATCATTGTGCAACTCATGAATACTGCTCTCCCCATCCAAGTCAAGCAATACCCTATACCTCAGAAGGCAAGGGAAGGCATAGCGAAACATATCAAGAGATTAAGAGAAGTGGGGATACTGACTCCCTGCCAATCACCCTGGAATACCCCCCTTTTACCAGTAAAAAAGCCAGGGACCGAAGATTATAGACCAGTACAGGACCTAAGAGAAGTCAATAGGAGGGTTGAAACCATTCACCCCACTGTACCTAACCCTTATACCCTTCTG
The DNA here is from genome assembly GCA_026826555.1 of Tolypeutes matacus. NCBI lineage: Eukaryota > Metazoa > Chordata > Mammalia > Cingulata > Chlamyphoridae > Tolypeutes > Tolypeutes matacus. The sequence goes on from JAKSZT010054550.1 coordinate 1,618,084, forward strand.
AGCTCTCTGCCTCCAGGACGGACTTTCTATTCTGTACTGGACCTGAAAGATGCCTTCTTCACCTTACCATTGGCACCTCAGAGCCAATCTATCTTCGCCTTTGAGTGGACGGACCCCGAAGGGGGATTTTCAGGCCAGCTAACTTGGACTAGACTCCTGCAAAGATTCAAGAATTCTCCAACCATCTTTGATGAAGCCCTGAGCCGAGACCTCCTGGGATTCAGGGAATCCCACCCTCAGGTAACTCTTTTGCAATATGTAGATGACCTTCTTCTTGCAGCAGCATCAGAAGAGGATTGCCTAACCGCCACCAAGGAATTGCTCTCTGAACTAGCACGCCTCGGCTACCGGGTGTCCATGAAAAAGGCTCAGACCTGCATGCGAAAAGCCACATATTTGGGCTACCATCTGGAAGAAGGTAAGAGGACCCTATCTCTGGGACGGAGAGAAGCTATCCTGAATATCCCAACTCCAACCACCAAGCGCCAGGTACGAGAATTCCTAGGGGCGGTAGGCTACTGCAGGCTCTGGATACTTGGGTTTGCTGAAATTGCAAAACCCTTATACGCCTGCACAGGTGGAAAGTACCCTAACTTTCATTGGACTCGGGAAGAAGAACAGGCTTTTATAGCCCTCAAGCAAGCCTTAGCCTCAGCCCCTGCCTTAGCTCTACCCAACATCACGAAACCTTTTTAGCTGTTTGTAGCTGAAAAGAAGGGGATTGCCAAAGGGGTCCTCACTCAAACCTTAGGGCCTTAGAAACGCCCAGTGGCCTATCTCTCCAAGCAACTAGACCCTGTAGCTGCAGGATGGCCATCATGCATGAGAGCGATAGCTGCGACCGCCCTTCTTGTCAAGCGGGCACAGAAATTGACCTTGGGCCAGGACTTGCAGATTATCGGGGGCCACACCACTGAGGCCCTCCTTAGATCCCCACCTGACCGTTGGATTTCGAATGCGCGTCTTACTCAATATCAGGTGCTGCTACTAAATCCCCCTCAAGTCACTTTCTCTAAGTCCATGGCTCTCAACCCAGCTACTCTGTTGCCAGATTCTAAATATGGAGAAATTGTCCATGATTGCCTGGACATTTTAGAGACTATCACTGGATCTAGACCTGACCTCCGGGACACTCCCCTAGAAAACCCACACTACGAGCTTTATACTGATGGAAGCAGTTATCTGAAAGATGGACTGAGATATGCAGGCGCAGCAGTGACCACGGAAAATCAAGTACTCTGGTCACAGGCCTTGCCCCAAGGAAGCTCCACCCAGAAAGCAGAACTAATTGCTCTGACACAGGCGCTTCACTGGGCAAAAGGTAAGAAAGTCAATATCTATACTGACAGCCGGTATGCATTTGCAACTGCCCTGGTACATGGAACCCTCTACCAGGAAAGAGGACTTTTGATATCAGCTGGAAAAGAAATTAAAAATAAGCAAGAGATTTTAGCCCTTTTAGCAGCTATATGGGAACCTAAGGAGGTAGCCATTATCCATTGCAAAGGGCATGAGACCCAATCAAGTCGCACCAAGAAAGGGAATGATCTTGCAGACCTGACTGCTAAGCAGGTAGCGTTGGGAGAAGTGAAACCACTCGAAATCTTGCCACTTCTTCTCCAACGAGCCCTGCCTACTTCTCCTAGCTATAACCAAGAAGAACAAGAATTAGGACAAAAACTGAATTGCACCACTGAGGCTGGACTTTGGCAACGATTGCCTGACGGGCGCCTGCTGCTGCCAAAAGCATTGGGTATTGCCCTAGTCCGAGACCTCCATTATAGCACTCACCTTGGTACCTCAAAATTAATTGCTCTAATTAATAAACATTTCTATGTTCCAGATTTGAAGACCATCGCCAACTCAGAGGTAACCCGTTGCTCAGCATGCGCTCAGGTCAACCCAGGGCCTCCAATCTCTTGCAGTGTAGGGGTCCGAATCAGAGGCCATGAACCAGGGGAACATTGGGAATTAGATTTTACTGAAATTGGAAAAAGCAAATATGGCTATATATATCTCCTGGTCTTTATAGATACTTACTCCGGATGGACTGAAGCTTTTGCCACCAAGCATGAGACTGCCAATATAGTCGCCAGGCACCTCCTGACAGGAATCCTCCCACGATTTGGTTTACCCTTGGCGTTGGGGTCCGACAATATCCAAAAGTCTAGCTGAGGCACTTAAAATAGACTGGAAATTACATTGCATTTACAGGCCTCAGAGCTCAGGACAGGTAGAGAGGATGAATAGGACTTTAAAGGAGACTTTAACTAAATTAAAATTGGAGACTGGAGAGAGTTGGGTAAGTCTTCTCCCTTTCGCCTTACTAAGAACCAGATGTACCCCTTATTTGAAACATTTAACATCTTTTGAAATAATCTATGGAAGACCACCTCCCATAATCCCCAAATTTCACTTGGACCACCTGGGTGACTTAACTAACCAAGAGTTTCTCAAGTCCTTACAGGCTATCAACCTCATCCGGAAAGAAGCACGCCTTCTAGCCCAGCAGAAGAGACAACCAGAAGACGTTCAGCTTCCAATACTTAACATAGAGCCTGGGGACTGGGTTTGGACTAAAAAATTTAACCGAGAGTCTTTAGAACCCACCTGGGAAGGACCCTTCCTTGTAAGCCTCTCAACCCCAACAGCTGTTAAGGTAACAGAGATACACGATTGTTGCACCATACTCAGGTAAAGAAGGCACACCCTGACCAGATCCCAAAGAAATGGAAGGTCAGACCAGATGGCAAGGACCCACTCCGACTCACATTTATTTCCTCCTAAGCCTTAGTCTACCTGCTACTTTTGCTTCCTCCATTCCCACCAAGTACCAGTGGGTCCTAATTCGAACCAGAGATGGAAAGCATATAGCTACTAATGAAACTTTTAGCACTACCCAGGTAACCCTCACCACTGACTTCTCTCAATTCTTCGATGACGATCTTTGTGACCATGAGCTTGGAGAGAAAGCCAGAATGGGAGCTCCTCATTATACCTTGGCACGTAACTCTCTCACCTATGCCCAATTATAAGCCATAAAATGTGACAAGGGTAAAACCAGCCAAGTACTATGGCATACCCAACACTATGCCTGCCCTGAACGCCCCTCAGGACAAAAGAGGCAATGTGGGTCTATTGCTGATTACTATTGTAAAGCTTGGGGTTGTGAAACTTTAGCATTAGGATGGACTCCTGGAGGGGGAACTGACCCCAACTTAAGTCTCCTCCGAGAAACTACTTTTAATCCACCCATGCAAAAATGGAGAGTCCATCCTAACTATAATAACCAAACTTGCAACCCCGTTACTCTGACCATTAAAAACCCCTCTGATCCCCAATGGGCTACTGGCAGAACTTGGGGTCTGCGCCTATATGCCTCTGGTCAAGACCCCGGAACTCTGTTCACTGTACATAAACTCCCTTGGACTTCTAAGAATAAACTTACTAACTCTCAATCTGGGCTCCCAATTAAAAACCCTATTGAACCTAACCCGATCCTGAACCCATCATTGGCCCTAAACAACAAGATTAAAATTGTCACCTCCCAAAGCAGGCCTACTACCGGCCCTAACTCTCCCCAACTCCTAGCGCCATCGCACCCATTGAACTCCTGTAGTAATTCTTTGCTAACCATGCTAGACTCTGTTTTCTCCCTTCTGAATGAAACTCAGCCGGCCATCACCACTGAGTGTTGGCTCTGCGTCGATCCGGCACCACCATACTACATGGGGATTGGTGCCAACCTGATGGGAGAAATGACCCCCCGGAACGTCTCCTACACCGATGCCGACAACTTTGGGACTGGTATCCTGTCTGATTGTTCTCATAAGAGAAAAGTCACCCTCAGCGATCTCCAAGGACAAGGTATCTGTTTCACCAGTGACAGCTACTCCATAGACACTCACCTTATAAAGACAATTGCCTGAACACTGTCCCCCTTACTGCTTCAGGATCCACTTGGACTTTAATCACCCCCAATGGTACCTGGTTTGCCTGCTCATCTGGTATCACCTGCTGTATTGCCCCTAGTAATGCTTCTGACCTATGTATTGGTGTTTATATCATTCCCCAGGTTTACCTATATGCTGGACCCTCAGGTACTGCCCACTTCCTAGCTCAGGATCAACATTTTAGACTACAAAAAAGGACTCCAATTCTAATACCTATCTTAGCCACCTTAGGGATTGCAGGTTCAGCAGCCATAGGAGCTGGGGCCATGATTACCTCTGACATTGATATTAGAAAACTTTCAGCTACTTTCTCTGCTGATGTCGCTTTCCTTCAGACCCAAGTACAATATCTTGAAAAACAAGTTAACTCCTTAGCAGAAGTAGCTATACAGAACAGAAGAGGACTAGATTTACTGTTTCTGAAACAGGGTGGCTTATGTGCCGCCCTCGGAGAAGTCTGCTGTTTTTATGTAAGCCATTCAGGAATTATTAAACAATCAATGCAAGAACTACAAAAGAGACTCAGAGAGAGGGATCTAGAAGAACAATCCTCTGAGTCTTGGTTTCAGAACCTTTTCAATTGGTCTCCATGGCTGACTACTTTAATTTCAGCCCTAGTAGGCCCTCTCATACTGTTACTTTTAAGTCTCACTTGCGGACCTATCATTATCAATAAGCTTGTAGCTTTTGTCAAGGACAGAGTCCAATCGGTCAAACTAATGGTATTAGCCCAACCCTACCAACACCTGCCAACGACTGGAGACCACTATGATTTGACCCACTAAGAAGAGAAGTGGGGAATGTTGAACCCTAAATTAGCCTGCCCATAGGCCTTCATGGCAACCAGAGTAACGTAGAAAAGAAAAGTTTCCCACTGTCTCCTAAGTGTCTTATCTGAAAAGCACACAACCTCCCCTCCCTTGAACAATCTTGCAAGGATAGACAAGCACACAACCTCCCCTCCTTTGAACAATCCTGCAAGGACATCTCAACCCTGCAGCTGTGCCCCAGGCTATCAGGGCAAACGCTAGCTAACTGCCAAAATCTGCTTCTGTTTATCCCGCTTGCTTGCAAACTGCGACAGCAACCCTCTATAAAAAAGAGCCATTTTAAAACCTGGGGGCTGCAGTTCTCTCCTGCATGAGAGGTGCTGCAGACACCCGCTGGCTTAGCTCAATAAACTTCATAAAAGTGGTTAAAGTCTGAGTGTGGTAGATCTCCTGGGTTATAACATTAGGAACTGGGACGATGCTTAGCTGGAGGATGCTCCAGGGGAGGAGGCACCCAAAGATTTGCTTCCCCTTGGCCAAGGGCAGCATGGATGTCCCAGGCAGATTCCCCTCCTCTGCCACTGAGGCCAAGTCCTTGGGCCAGAATTCCCCGCTGGAGACTGAGACCAACTTCCGTCAGCAGAAATTGTCACTAGAGACTGGATAGCATCCTGTGCTGCCAGAATGCCAAAATTAAATAATATTTCTAATTCTTGAGTGAACAAATACCATTCATACAAAATAATATATTTCAATAGTGCAAGACAATGACTTATGAACAAACAGTTGCTGACCTCTACTGAATAATCCCTACGTCTTCCCCCAGACTGCAAAAGGTGAATGTAATAAGAGGAAAAAGAGAGTTAAAAAAACTTAAATGACTTTTTAAAGAACAGCCTATTCAGAAACAATTTTATTTAAGGCAATTTATGTTGATAAACATACAATATTTCTGAATTTTTGCCCTGCTGCTTAGCATGAGGGGAAGGGTAGCAAGAGAGAGGCAGTTAGTCTGGCAATTAGAGGTACAGTGGTTTCTCTAGGTTGTCTGGCCTTTTGGGGCCTTAATCTAGTCTTTTTTGGAGACTATCTAAATGCTGAAACTATTCCGGCTCTTCCCCATCTCTGTTCTTTTCCCCCAGTTGGCACCTTGATTCCAGGTAGAGTTTAGGGACCTCACAGTCGGGGTAAAAGGGTCAGGCTCTACACTGACCTGTGGTTAAGGAGCTTCTAGAGAACTAGCATCTGTACAATAGCTTGTTTTCTCTGAATACATTCGGTTCTTGCTATTTCATTTATTTAGGCATGTGAACTTATTATTTTATTTTCCTTCTATACAGCTATATATTTAATTTATTGAAATATTCTTTCCTCCATTTTTAGGTGTTTTGTGCCAAGAAGTTTTTCATAAAAACAGGTCTGCTATCTTGCTGAGAAGTAAGTTTACATTGTTAGGTATTAGCATGATTTATTTCTGAAACTATACTGTCTTTAACAGGGGAGCTCCTGAAAATCTGAGAATGGCTGCAGATATAAAACAGCACTTTCATTCCACTTTTTCTGACCCGCTAATAATTGTTCACTTAAAATCCAGGATTGTTAGAATATTATCTTCTTAATGTAAACATTCTCTTTGAAATTTTATGTCTTCCACTCTAGGAGAAAAATAGACCCATGAAGTAACCAAGGTCTTAATTCCCACTAAGTCATAGTTGAAAACTGTAAAGTTAGATGCTTTATCTCAGGTGTGCCAATGGGTTATCTGCTAGAGTTCCTGTAAAGTCTGTGCCCCCTCTGGGAACTGAGATGACACCATTTTTTCCACTTTTTCAGCATGTGACTTCGACTGAATCCTAGGAAGATGGTGGCAATGGGCCTCAGGCTTCCTCTCTGTCCTTCTATCAATCAGTTTAACCCTTCAGAACAATATAATCACTGGGACCAACAATCAAACAAGGTCTAGATTGGATGGCGAGCATCTTGATAGCAGAGCTGAGGAATTCTTATGCCTGACTCTCCTCTATGCAAGAAAAAAAAAAAAAAATCTGTGAACCAGCATCAGAGAGAATATTAGGAGCCCCAGGAGGAGACACAGATATAAAGAGGAGTGAATTAGAAAAAAAAAAGGGTTAGAATATTTTTCTTAGGAGACAGTTAATCAATATTCTTGAGCTTATAGATTCAAAGACTCAGAAATTATAGTGGTACCAATCAAGAAAAAATACTTAAAACTATATGCCTTTACTAAAATATTTCAACTACAAGACTAATGAGGCAAACTTTAAATGGCCAGTGAGAAATATGGGTAACTTAGAAAGGAAGAGGTACTAGGAACCAGATTTTCCCTTGCACCTCTGAAAGCAGAAGACAAGGGAGGGCTGTTTATGGATTACTGAGAGAACAGGTTTGAAATTCAAGAACAATATGCCTAGGTAAGTTACCACTTACTCGTCAAGAGGAAAGAAATATTTTCAGAGAAAAGAAAATATCAGAGCAGGAAGGGAGAAGCTGTCTTTATCTCTGGAGATATCTGAATGTCCAAGTTTTACTTTTGGGATAAATGCAATATATGATGAGACTGAAACACCTTCAGTGACCCCCAGAGTCAGTATAGTGAGGCAGTTTTCAACGGACTAACCTGTTAAATAGCTTGATTCAACTATGTGGTCCAAATAGCATAGAATCCTCCTTGGGAACTTATAATTTTAGCTATCTGGAAGGCAGGATTCTTAATGTAAACAGATTTATGTGGTTCCATCTGGAGATAAGGCATGGTGGATGAGATAAAAAAAGGGTTCTGGGGGAAATTCCATATGGATAACTCTCAGACCCCCGTGCTTGCCTGAACTCTATTTCACTTGCTGCAATGTACATTTCTATTAAATTTTAACCTTATGTGATTTTGTTCACTGAGTGTGGTGGAAGTAGTAACAACTAGAACCAGGGAAATTGTTGCAGTATACAAACCTGTATCATTCCTGATAATATTATTTAAAAGGAAGCTACCCAATTATAAATAAACCAGAGTAGAAACTTCGAGATAAGTGAAATAATGAACAAAACAGTTTGGGCAGTTGACATCTATGTCTTTATAATTTAAGTACATGTGCACAATTATGTATTTATATTTAAGTAGACTGTGTAAACAGTTTTTGGATATGTAATATAACCCAAAATTCTTAAAAATAGGAGGAACAGAGTAAGATAATTCTTATAATAGTTTGTAAACATGAACAAAACATACATCCTGTTTGGTGGAGAGAGAGGAAGGAAGAGCCTTCCAAAGTTTAGATCTGAACATCAAGAGAACAGTGCAGGGCAAATGTAAATATTTAAAAATATGAAGTCTATGAGATGGGGTGGGAAATAAGGAGGGATTTAATATGAGTGTGGGGAAATATTTAATTTTAGTTTTAGAAAAATTATTCTTAACCCTGTGAAAACCAATACAACCATTAATAGGGAAAATAGAGTAGGCTCCAAATGAACCAGAAAGAATAAGAGTGAATAGTAAATGATCATATTATCAAAATATGAAAGAGAAAAGAAGAGTGAATAATAAAGTAGCCTATACCTTATAGAGTTTTTAATATCATAACTCTTTTAATTCTCACTGAATCCCATGAGGTAGATACTACGCATTTTAGAGATGAGGATACTGAAGCAAAAGATTTAAAATAATGTGCTCAGCTTGCAAGTGGTAGAGCTGAAATTTGAGCTGTGGTAGTACAATTCCAGAGTTTGTGCTTAAATACTAGGTAATGCTTCTACAAGATAGTAAAGAGTTTATATGAAGTAAATAGGAGATAATATCAGATACATTAACTAATACAGAAAAATAAACAGAATCGGTTCTCTCACCAATACACAGGCTATCAGACTGGTTAAAAATAAAATTTCAAGGAAAAATATAGAAAACAAAATGTTAAAGAAAGTCTACACTAAAGGAAAGGGCCAAGGAAGAAGGATCTGGAAAATGTACCCAAACAAATTAGGAGTTGTGAGATAAGCAATATACAAAATGCCATTTAATGTAAAAAATAAATTGATTCATGAGAAACATTTATAGCAATGAAACATGTAATTTTTCAAGATATTACCTAAGAGATGTTAACACTGTCAACATTACAAGAGAATGAGAAATGCAGGAAGTCACTGAAATTAAGTCATAGCATTGAGTAACATCATAAAAAGTTTGTACATTAAGCAGCACACTTGATTAAAAGAAGTCTGGAGACTCATAGTCCTCGAATGGAGGGCTTGTATTTACAAAAACTGCAGCTATTTTAATGAAATATGTTACATTAACAATGCATTCTCATTGAATTCCTCAAGTATAAAACTTAAATTTTCTTTGAAAAAGGCGTTTCTCAAACTTCGATTTTCCTTCTTATTTCTAAATGTGCAGGTGCCAAGTGAGCACAAGATCCTCTGTGGAAAGATTTAATATATAGCAAAGCTTTCAGTGTTAGAAAATAAAAGTAAATGTACTAATAATTAATGGCTCCCGAGTCAGTGAAACAAAAATGGCTGAGATAGTCATTGAGTGATCTTCTAAAAGAAGTACTTTCAGAGAGTTCAACGTATTTGAAACAATTTCTTCCTCAAACAAAATGGAAAGAAAAAGTTCAAATTAATTATACAATTCGGTATATTTGGGGGCCCCTAGAGGCTTGATTAAGTTAGAATTTTCAGGAAGAAGGCATGGAAAGTTATACTTTCATAATTGTTCTAAAGAATATGCTCTTGCCACATTGACCATCACTTTAAAGAACCACTCATGCTAGAAGACTTTCCCATCACAATTCTGAGAGAGATAGAGACAGAGAAGGAGGACAAAAGGAGGCAAAGCAGTAGGAGGAAGAGTAAAAGGTGGCGGAGAGAGGAAGAACAGGTGTTTTTTTACTTTCTTTACCATCTCAGGGATGCCCAAGGATTTAATATATGGTTGACTACAACTTGAGACACTAACTCAAATAATTCATAAGGGTATTACAGATCTAAGATAAATGAGAATCAAGATGAGATAACACAATCCTGGAAAAAACACCTAAATCTCATTGTCAAGTTTATTGAGGAAAGAGTAACCTGTACTGATGATGGAGCTGCGGCACAGAATGAGGGCTTGTCCAAAATGCCCAGGGTTGGGTGGGTGGGTGGGGGGCAGTGGGGGGGAATGTGTCAGCTGCATGAATACAAAGGCATAAAGGCTTAAATGATTCAAAGCTGATGGATACCAACTAACCTCATCTATCCGAAATGTCCCCAATGGAATGTGATTCGGGGATAATCAGAACGTCACTTTGAGAGAACGATTCTGTGCTCTTTGAGAAGATGCTGTGCTTTTGCCTTTCTTGTGTATTTTCCTAAGGAGAGTACACTTTGGCCATGGATAAGCCTATTATGTCTTAAGAGTTTCATTATCAATCAGAAAACAAGGGCACAACTGGTGGTCAAGCCAAAGAAGCTTGCAAAGAAATACAAGAAATAGTGGGAAAAAGAGAATTATTCAGTGATTGGGGCCAGATTCAGAAAAAAACTTCACCAGGTGGATTAGCTTTATGAGAAAAGGCAAATTAGATCAATGCAAATAAGGTGATTTAATCAGTGTGTTGATTCACAGGTCACTCCCTAGTGTAATAAAACTTTAGACTTGTTAACCAGGAATATTCATATTCTTACTCTCCTTTGAATTAGCATATAAAGTTTCTTGGGGATTATATAATGTCTGAAGAGCCTTCATATATATCCATTACCTAAAATCTAAGAAGATTTGTAGTGGTGTCAAGTAAGATTAAGTCTAATTATATTGGCAGGGTGGCTGGAAATGAACAGTTCTACTTAAACAATATGGCTTATATTTCTAGGATTTGGATTTCAGAAAGAAATAGTAATTTTGGCATGGTGGTTAAACAATGTGGCCACCAAGTGGTGTCTGCAAATTTTTTTATGAAGCCTTATTTAATTTTCAGTCTGCCAAGTGACTTCGTTTTCCTTCTCAGTGCAACAGAGATTATTTGCTTGAGGAAAATTTGCTAAAGTTCCTTCAGAGGAGTGTGGTTTAGGCTGTATTTTCCATCCATGGCAGTCCTTAAAATTCCTGCTTTTGGAGGGAAGAGTAGGTTACCTCATGCCTGAAGATTGCTTGGACAGTTGAAAGTTTCCATCTGTAGGTGGATTTGAAAGCACTTCTGACTCAAATAATGTCAAGTTTTTTGTTACTGTTTAGAAAAATACATGCTAAGATTCTCTAAAATACTGTGAATTGTGTTTGCCTTTGAAGCCATTAAATTTCTGAATCCTTTAAATGAAAGATTTAAACTATAATTTGACCAGAGACCCAATGCCCCACACCACCCTAATTTGGGAAAAATACCAAATTATCCCCGACCTCTTTACTCTTCCAAGACTTTTCCCCTACGGTGTGTAATCTGGGTGCTCCTGAGCATCCACTGAATCCTGTCTTTCCCTTGTTGCGCAGCTGTCAGAGGACTGGGGTGGGGCTGGCACTGAGTGGGCTTGGAAGCACTTACAGAGTTAACCTAATCAATCTCTTCTCCCTCAGTGATCAGGTCAGACACTGCCCTAAACGTAGGGATAATTCAGTCAGCACAAGGCTAATGAGTCTTCATTTTTGATTTTAGCATTTCCTTTTAAAAATAGCTTAGATGTTTTCTAACCTTTCAGGATCAAAATATAAGTATGGCCTGGGTTAATATCATTGGTAAGGATGAGAGATCATGGAAAGAATAGCTCCATGTTTCAGGAAATCTTACCCACTTAAATTGTATTTCTTTAATTATCTGTTCTATACCATGATTCTTTTCTTCGATCAATCTAAAAATAGCAATTTGAGATGCATGTATCTTTATGTTTGGGCTTTCACCTCACTGTATTTCTGCTTAGCTCTGAGGTAAATCCTTCCCCTCCTTCAATACCTCAAACAATCATTTATTTCTGTTTGCTAACTCTCTCCAAGTCTTTCTTCTTTTATACAGAAGGAAGACCCTATTGAAATTTTCATTCTTACCATTGTCCCTCCAGCAATATTGCCTTTTTGTTTAATTCTCAAATGGTGACTTGTCAGCAGCTGTGAATGACAAGCTGAAAATATCAAGACTCAGAAATATTGTTCAGTCCTGCATTTTCCTTATAATAATTTTTTCTATAACACACTTCACACTGTGGATCATCCCTCCTCTTATTTCCTTAGAATATCACGGACAGATCAGTTGTGGTGCCAAAGAGGTTTAAGTAAAAATACATAAAAAAGGTGCATGAAGAAGGAATGTTTAAGTGGCACCATTGGTTTTCATTTCCAGAAAATGAGTTTAGGAAATGTATGTATATTCGGGACAACAAAAGAAAAGGCTTAAGATTTACTTCCTCAGTTTCTCTCTATAATATGTATATCTCCTACTCAAGGCCACACATATCCACCCTCCTCTATACACACAGCAAATCAAGTCTTCTGTTCAGAGCCTTCGTGTTCCAAGTAAGAAAAGTTTCCAGACATAATTGAGAGGCTATTTAGAGAAATTCAAGTCCTTTCCACGTTGAAAAACTGTTTCATACCAAATCAAATATTTGGCCTCTAAGTCATAGACTCAGGGTAAAGACTGAATAACAAGCATGCCTTTCACATTCTTTGTGACCTTGGAAAAGATTAGGTTTTGCCTTTCAGTTGAGTCAATTTGCCTCTTTAGAAAGGAAACTGAGGTTGGCCTACTAGGAGCCTTTGTACTCCCAAGGTATCAGTAATTAAATCAAGAGGGAAAAACACATCTTAAAAAGGATTGTAGATGGGGAGCAGATGTAGCTCATTGGTTGAGAGCCTGCTTCCCATGATTGAGATCTTGGGTTCAATTCTTGATACCTCCTAAAAAAAAAAAAAAAGGATTGTGGATTTTGTCACTTACATTTTACTGGAATTAATCAATAAAACACCTACAGTTTTCCACAGAGCCATATTGGCTCAGGTGTTGCAGGTTCCTGTTTTTTTTAAAAAGGAAAACTGATAGTGTGACTGTTGAAGATGCAAAAAGCCTTTGGTCCTCAGCTTTTCACACCAGGAAGCTGAGAAAGCTGCTCATTTCAGGTTTCCCATGCCCCCTTCTGTTGTGGACACATGATATGGTAAGTGAGGGCGGGCTTTCCAGAAAGGGAAGCAAAGCACAATAGTGGACTATGAGGTCACTGTGAGGATTGGCATTGAGGGTTTTCTGCCATCAGAGTAAGGGAAACAGGCATTTTTTTCTAGTCAGATTTCAGGTTAATTTTTTTTTTTTTTTTTGAGGTACCGGGGTGGACACTGAACCCTGGACCCTGTATGTTTGAAGCCAGTGCCACATTGGCTTCCCTGAGTTGGCTTTTCATTTGTTTTACTTATTGATTTTCAGGAGGCATCGGGAATGGATCCCAGACCTCACAAATGGGGAGGCAGCTCAACTGTGCTTCCTTCTTAATGGTAGTTTTCCTTGTCATTATCTTGTCTGTTTCACCATTTTACTCCATTGATGTCCGCGTGATGCTGGTGTTGGGATTTTCATTTTTCTCATTTTCATTATATGAGTTCTTGGAAAACATAATCACAACATTCATAGTGTCATAAAATAAAAGCATAGCATTTATTCACAGGGAAAGTTAAAGAGGTCTTGTTAATGAACTTAAGTGGCACATTTAAGCCACATCCCTTGGAGTGATACAAAAATTTCAATCATGGTTGCCTACAGCAGTGATCAGTGTTGGGGATGGTGGTGAGGAAGAAACAGCAACAAGTATAGGAGGCTGGTAATCTGTTCAGTACCCAGTTTACACTAAAAAGTGTTGTTTTCTGCATCGATATTTTGGGTCACTGTATGTGTTTTTTGTTTTTTTTCCCTTCATTTATTGAGGTATATCACTCATACATAAACATACATAAACAATTAGTGTATAATAATAGTTGTGAACTTACAAAGCAAACATACATAACATCATGCAAGGCTCTCATACCTCACCCTATCACCAATACCTTGAATTGCTATGAAACATTTTTAAGTAAGGATTAAAGAGCATCCTCAAAATATTATTACTAACCAAAATATTTTACATTTGGCGTATTTTTCCCCCAACCCACACTATTATTATTATTATTATTTATATATCATTTTTTACCTGAACATACATAAACAATAAGTGTGTAGTAAAAATTGTGAACTTACAAGAAAACATGCAGAACATCATACAGGGGTTCCATACATCAACCCACCACTAACACCTTACATTGTTGTGAGACATTTGTTACAAATTATGAAAGAATATCATCAAAATCTTACTATTAACTATAGTCCATATCTTACATTTGGTGTATTTTCCCCCCAACTTACCATATTATTATTTTTAAATACATTTTTTGACAGAAGTTGTGAACTTACAAAACAATCATTCACATTTGCAGAATTCCCATACAACACTCATCTATCGACACACCACACCTTGGTGGAACATTTGTTAGAGATTATGAGATAATATCATCAAATTATTATGAGGTTCATAGCATACATTTGGCACACATTTTCCATACTCCCCCATTATCAACAAAGTACTTCTTTGGCATAGAGGCATGAATATTACATTATTACTGTTAACCACAGTCCATGGGTCACTCCAGTTGTATTTTTCCCATGCTTCTCCACATTCCCACCTCCCTGCAATAGTGATGCACATCTGCTGTAGCTCACAAAGGACACTCTTGCATCTGTACCATCAACCACAATTCTCATCCACCTCTGGGTTTACTGTGGTATTCAGTCCCTAGATTATTTTCTAGCTTTCTATCAATTGGCATTTACATCCTCATCTACCATTTTCAGCCACATTCTCATTTATAAACCAGCTGTTATTCACTATAATGTGTTACCATCAACTCTGTACATTTCCACACTTTTACAATAAAGTTAATTAAAACATCTACATATATTAAACATCAGTAGTCCATCTCAGTTCTCCTATTATCTCCTTTAAGAATCCACCACCTGGGAAGTGGCTGTGGCTCAATCAGTAGGGCTCCCGTTTACCATATGGGAGGCCCCGGGTTCGGTTCCCGGGGCCTCTTGGTGAAGGCAAGCCCGCCCACACGGCATGGTTAGCTGACCCAGTGAGCACAAGCAGCAAGGGGGGGGATAAATGAATAAATAAATAAAATCTAAAAAAAAAAAAAAAAAAAAGAATCCACCACCTATCACAAGGTCTTGAAGATATTTTCCTACATTTTCTTCTAGAAGCTTTATGGTTCTTGCTTTTATATTTCGGTTTTTGTTCCATTTTGAGTTAATTTTTGTAAAAGGTATGAGTTAGGGGCCTTCTTTCCTTCTTTTGGCTATGAATATATAAAGTTCTCCCAGCACCATTTGTTGAATGGACTGTTCTGCCTGAGCTGGGTGGGTTTGACAGGCTTGTCAAAAATCACTTGACCCGAAATGTGGGAGTCTGTTTCTGAACCATCAATTCGGTTCCATTGGTATGTGTCTGTCTTTATGCCAGTACCATGCTGTTGTTACCACTGTAGCTAGGTAATATGATTTAAAGTCTGGAAGTGAGAGTCCTCCAACTTCACTTTTCCTTTTGAAGATGTTTCTGGCTATTCAGGACCCTGTACCCTTCCAAATAAATTTGATAATTGCTCTTTCCATTTATATAAAAAATGCTGGTGGAATTTTTATCAGGATTGCATTGAATCAGTATATCAATTTGAGTAGAATTGACATCTTAATGATATTTAGTCTTCCAATTCATGAGCATGGAGTGTTCTTCCAATTATTTAGGTCTTTTTTTATTTCTAATTTCTGAATGTAAGTGCTTTACATTGTTGGTTAAGTTTATTCCTAAATATTTGGGTTTTATCTGTCATTTTATTTTCACCACTCTTTGATGCTTTTAATTACTTTTATGATATAATCTTCATTTCTAGACTCTCTTCCAAGCTTCTCTCTCCTGTCTTTTTTTTCAAGCTGTAGCACACCCTTTAATATTTCCTGCAAAGACAGTTTCTTGGTTACAAACTCTCTCAGTTTCTGTTTATCTGTGAATATGCTAAACTCACCCTCATTTTTGAAAGACAGTCTTGTTGGATATAAGATTATTGGCTGGAAGTGTTTCTCTTGCAGTATCTTAAATATATCATACCACTGTCTGCTTGCCTTCATGGTTTCTGATGGGAAATCAGCACTTAATCATTCAGTTCCCTGAGACCTTGTTCAATTTTCTCCATCTGTTCTTTTGTATGTTCACTTTCTGAGGCCATTTCTTCACGTTCACCAATCCTTTCTTCTGCCTCCTCAAATCTGCTATTATATGAGTCCAATGAATTTTTATTTCATTTATTGCACCTTTCATTTCCATAAGATCTGCTATTTTTCTATCTATGCTTTCAAATTCTTCTTTATGCTCATCCAATGTCTCCTTAATATCCTTAATCTCTTTAGCCATATCACTGAGTTTATTAAGGAGATTTATTTGAACATCTATAATAAGTTTTCTCAACTCCTTTATGTCATCTGGACACTT
The DNA here is from genome assembly GCA_026826555.1 of Tolypeutes matacus. Lineage (NCBI taxonomy): Eukaryota > Metazoa > Chordata > Mammalia > Cingulata > Chlamyphoridae > Tolypeutes > Tolypeutes matacus. The sequence continues at coordinate 1,634,354 of JAKSZT010054550.1, forward strand.
ATCTTGTTCTTTTCACTGGGCCATATCTTCCTGTTTCTGGGTGTGGATTGTAATTTTTTGTTGGTGTCTTGACATCTGGCTTACTAGATGTGCTTATTTTGGGTGCAGTTTCTCTCTTATGTTTAGAGCTTTTTTGCCCTTTCCATCCTTGCTGGTTGTGTAGTAGGAGCCAAGGATGTAGTTGGTGCTGTAGGCTGTGGAAGCTCAAGCTGCCCACATTTCCCCAGGGACCAATGAAGCTTCTCTCAACTTTTCCTTTTGCCAGGGCTAGGGACAGATCCACAGCCATGTGTAATATTCCAAGTCATGTAGGCCTAGACTGTAGTTGCCCAGAGAGACTGATGAAGCTTCAAGCCCCTTTCTCCCCTGCCTAGGGCAGGGATGCAGCTGCAAGTGTGGTCAGCAATCTATGCTGTGTGGGCCCCAATTTATGCAGTTTCACTGGTAGACTTGACTATTCAGTCTGTGCCAGTTGATTGTACCTGCAGTTACCTGGAGAGGCTGGTGCAAGGCCCATCAGCTTCCTCCTTGCCAGAGGTGAGGCTGAAGCCTAGGCTAGGGCTGCAGGCTGATCTGGGTGAAAGAAGCTTCCCCATGATTTTCAGTCAGCCTGCCTTCCCCTCATGCTGGGGGTGGGGTGGCAGCTACTGGCCTTTTTCTGATTTGAGCCAAAATGGCAGCTACTGGCCTCTTTCTGACTTGGGCAGGTTCAAACTTTAGCTGTTCTTAGGGTTATACTTTAGCCTGCCGAATTTACTAAACAGCAGCCAAAGTTGGTAGCCAACTGTCTCTTCCTCCCCTGTTTTTAGGAAATGGAGCTTCCAATTCCAGCCACAGAATTTCTCCTGAGGCAGCTTGCGCCACCAGAGTAGAATGATCACTGGCTTCGGTGGGCGTGGCCTGTATTTTCCTGGAGAGGCTGGTGCAGGTACCTCCAGTTTCCTCCCTGCTGGACGTGGGGCTGGGGCTTATGCTAGAGCTGCCATTTGATCTGGATGGAAAGAAGCTGGTCCTTACCAGCACTGTGATTTTCATTCTGTCCAGCTTCCCCTTGTGCCAGGGGAGAAGTTAAAATGGCAGCTACCGGCCTCTTTTTGACCTGGATAGGTTCAAACTTTTGCTGCTGTCTGGCTGGTTGTTTCCCATTTTTATTTTTATTCTTGATTTTTTGAATGAAATGATGGAATTGTGAGTTTATTTTTTCGTGTGCCAATTTTTAAAATGGATTTTTTCTTGCTGGGCTTATTTCAGCTGCTTACCATCGATCTCCTGGGGATGGTGCTGTCTTAGCCCCCTTTCTACCCTCCAAATGATCAACCATATGCTGAAGAAAGTCCACCATATGTGTCTTCTACTTTACACCCAAACTTTCCCAACCATCTCTAAAAACTGGGACTTTCTACTTCTTGGGGAGAGATTTCCTGAGATATAGTACTTTCAATGCCAAAACTGGGACTGGGCAAACCAGACGGCTGGTCACTCTAGAGCCTCCATTCTAACTGAGACATTAGGAGAAGAAAATCTAGCTTTGCAAGAGAATCTGATTGCCCTGCTCTTAAGCCAACAGTTCTTTGAGTTTTTTTCTCCTTTGTGTGGTCTTAGAATGATCTATGGAGCCAGTGAGAAAGCAGGGGGTGGAGGTGGGGGAGAAATAAAAAATCTAAAAATGTTTATGCTCTAAGAACTAATTTTACTATACTTAAAAATATCTGAACACATTAGACACGGTTTAAAAGTGAAGAGCAAACAAACAAAAGACTCTTATAGAAGATAATTTTTTGATATTCAGTGCAGGAGGTCACAGGGCAAATAACTATCAGCTGCTAGGCATACCCTTCCATCTACCTCTTATTATTAGAACTAAGGTGGGTTAAAGATAATTAATTGAAAAGTCATTCTCTCAAATAATGTATCTGATTTTTGTGTGAAAAAATACCAGAGAAGAAATAAAATCATCATTAGTTTGATACGGCATTTGCTGGAGAAGTCAGAGACACACCCTAGCAGCAGTCTTCCAGCCCTAGTTTACCACTCCTACTTTACTATTGTGTGCAGATGCTTCAGTGGGTTTCCATTTGGAAGCCTGAGATGAGATCTAACCTAGGAGCAGGCCTGACCTTACCTTAAACCCTGGAACCCTGAACTAGCAGCCCTAGATGCTTAAAGGGTGGGAATCCTCTCTGAAAAAGCTCCCTTCTCATGGGTTATATACATTAACAGTACATTCTCAGTGCATTCCCCAACTAAAAAGCTTAAATTTTCTTAGAAAACGGCATTTCTCAAATTCGATGTTCCTTCAGATTTCTAATTATGGAGGTGTCATGTAAGCACAAGATCCTTTATGGAAAGCTTTAACATATATCAAAAAGGTTTCACTATTTGAAAGTAAAAATAAATGTATTATTCAACAAGTGGTGCTGAAAAAATTGGATATCCATAGCAAAAGAAGGAAAGAAGACCCCGAACTCACACCTTATACAAAAATTAACTAAAAATGAATAAAAAACCTAAATATAAAAGCAAGAACCATAAAACTTCTAGAAGAAAATGTAGGAAAATATCTTCAAGACCTTGTGGTAGGTGGTGGATTCTTGAAGGAGATAAGAGGAGGACTGAGATGGACTACTGATATGTAATGTATGCAGAAGCTTTAATTAGCTTTACTGTAAAAAGTGTGGAAATGTACAGAGTTGATGGTAACACATTATAGTGAATAACAGCTGGTTTATAAATGGGAATGTGGTTGAAAATGGTAGATGAGGATGTAAATGCCAATTGTAAGAAAGCTAGAAAATAATCTAGGGACTAAATACCACAGAGGTGGATGAGAATTGTGGTTGATGGTACAGATATAAGTGTGTCCTTTGTGAGCTAGAGCCTATGTACATCACAATTGCAGGGTGATGGGAATGTGGAGAAGCATGGGAAAAATACAACTGGAGTGACCCATGGACTGTGGTTAACAGTAATAATGTAATATTCATGCATCTATGCCAAAGATGTACTTTGCTGATAATGGGGGAGTGTGGAAAATGTGTGCCAAATGTACGCTGTGGACCTAGTAATGATCAGATGATATTATCTCATAAAGTATAACAAATGTGCCACCATGCTGTAGTATGTTGATAGAGAGGTGTTGTTTGGGAATTCTGTACATGTGCATGATTGTTTTGTAAGTTGACAACTTCTGTCATAAAAATATTTAAAAAATAATAATAGGGTGGGTTGAGGGGAAAATACACCAAATATAAGATAAGGACTATAATTAGGAGTAAGAATTTGACAATATTCTTCCATAATTTGTAAAAAATGTCTCATGACAATGCATGGTATTGGTGGTAGGGTGAGGTATGAGAGCCCTATATGATGTTATGTATGTGTGTTTTGTAAGTTCACAGCTATTGCTATACACTTATCATTTATATATGTTCATGTATGAATGAAGTACCTCAACAAATTTAATTTAAAAAAATAAAAAAAGTAAATGTATTAATAATAATGGCTCATGAGTCACTGAATCAAAAATGGCTGAGTTATCCATTGAGAGATCTTCTAGAAGTAGTTATTTCAGAGAGTCCAACATATTTTATTTTATTTTATTTTATTTATTTTTTAAAGATTTTATTTATTTATTCATTTATCCCCCCCTTGCTGCCTGTGCTCGCCGGGTCAGCCAACCATGCTGTGCGGGCGGGCTTGCCTTCACCAGGAGGCCCCTGGAACCGAACTTGGGGCCTCCCACATGGTAAATGGGAGCCCCACTGATTGAGCCACAGCCGCTTCCCTCCAACATATTTTAAACAATTTATTCCTGAAAGAAAATAAGAAAAAGTTCAAATTAATTGTATAATTCAGTATATTTGGGAACATCTGGAGGCTTGGACAGCTTAGATATTTCAGGAAGAAGACATGGAAATTCATATTTTCATAATTGTTCGGAAGACCATAATTCTAAAGAGCAACTCTTGCTAGAAGATTTTCCCATAACAATTCTGAGAGAGAGAGAGATAGGAGAAAGTAAGAGAGACAGAGAGAGAGGGAGAAGGACAAGAAGAAGGCAAAGCCGAAGGTGGAGGAAAAGTAAAAGGTGGAGAGAGGAAGAACAGCTGTTTTTTATTTTCTTTACAACCTCAGAGCTGCCCAAGGATTTGCTATATGATGTAATGCAACATGAAAAACTAACACAAATAATTCATAAGAGTATATCAGATCTAAGAGAAATGAGAGTCTAGATGAGGTTTCACAATCCTGGAACCAACACCTAAATTTCGTTGTCAAGTTTAGTGAGTATAAGATAACCCGTACTGATGAGGGAGCTGCACCAGCGAATGAGGGCTTGTCCAAAATGCCAGGGGTAGAAGTAAGGGGAAAGGCAGGGGTCAGCTGCATGAATACAAAGACATAAAGTCTTAAATGATTCAGAGCTGATGGCTGCCGACTAACTGCATCTATCATGACCACAGAGTCATAAGTGTCCCATATGATGTGTGATTTAATGATATCAGAATGTCATTCTGGGAGAACTGTTCAGTGCTCTTTGAGAAGATGCTGTGCTTTTGCCTGTCCTGTGTATTTTCTGAAAGGAAGTAAACTTTGGCCAGAGCTAAGCCTATTATGTCTCAAGAGTTTGATTATCAATCTGAAACCAAGGGCACATTTGCTGGTCAAGTCAAAAAACTTGAAAAGAAATAAATGAAGTTGTGGGAAAAAGAGACTTAATGGTGATTATGGGGCTGGATTCAGAAAAAGTACTCACATAACTTCTTCCATGAGTTGATGAACTCTTCTGAGAAACCGTCTCTTATTCTTCTCGCCCAGGATAACCTTACTTAAAATATGATTAAATCATACTCTTTTATTATATTTAACCCATAAAACAGAAAGCTATTTCAGTTTACATTTTTATTTCTGTATCAAGTGCATGCTTCTGTATCCACCAAATTAGTAAAGCAGGTGAACAGATGACCCTGCCTCACAGGATCTCTGTTGGCTTTACCTCTTTGCTAGCACGGGGACAAGCAAAGTATCTTCTCTCTTCTTGACTTGCACACACCAAGGATTTCTTCACTCCTTTCTGATAATCTGACTTCAAATCTGGCCCTTCAAACAAAACAGGCCTTGTGGGGAAATTGCTAAAATGTCACTCTTTTCTCTGACTTAGTATTAATGATCTTAGAAAGCAGTACAGGTAGTACAAGTCTTAGTGTTCCATGCATATAGGAATATAAATATGAAAGAGATGAATATGTGCATGAAGATGATAGAAGCAAAATAAATCTGAATTAGGTCCTAGGAAATACAAGCACCCATGCCTCATCTCTAGCCCCTCACCCTCACCCAGGTTGTCTATCAAAACTCCTTTCAACTCTTAGGCAATACATAATACTAGGCTAAGTTTCAGTTTCACAAGTAAATGTTCATAAGTATAATCATCAGTGTCAAGGGCCTGGTGCATGATCTGTCTTCCTGCACTAAGCACTGTCTTTATACTGGGGGGATTCTTGCTGTCCTATTAGAGAATGTAGCAAAACTACCCAGGATGGGAATTCAGCACTCTTTTGGTTATTGTGTGGGTCTCCATCCACCGAGACAATGCCCCATGAACACTTGAACATATTCATGTGCTTAGAGGCATGCCCCTGGTGAACCCCTCCCCATGCATTACCCCATCACCAATAACCTGCACTAGTGATCCTCCTCTGCCACAGTTGTGACCCTTCTGGGATCCAAAATCTTTCTAAAAATGAAGCCAACAAAATAACCAAATAAAATTAATTAAAAAATGAAATAATAATGGTTTTAAAAATAATAAAATACAAAAAAAAGAAAAAATTGAAATAAAAAAAATTTTAGACATTGTGTCTTTCATCACTGTAACATCTGTTGTCTTATATGTACAGTGACATTGTCTTCCATACATTCCCCAATTGTCTTATTTTTTTCTTTATCTTCAAAGAAGCTTTAGGTTACAGAAAAGCCACATAGAGAATACAGGGATTCCCATATACCCAACACCCTCTCTCTTTTCCACTGCCCCCTATTAATAACATTTTACACGGTGATGGTACATTTGTTACAATTGATGAACAAATATTGTAGCATTGCTACTAACCATGGTCAATGGTTTACATTATGGTTTACATTTTGGACTGTACACTTTTATAGGTTTTGATGAAATTCAAAATGGTCTGTATCCATTATTGCAAGATCTTACAGAACAATTCTAATGCCCTAAAATACCCTATGTTCTATCTATTCTCTTCTTCCCTACCCCTCCCCTTAGAACCTATGGTAAATACTAAGTTTCAACCTCCTTGTTGCTCAAATGTGGCCCCTATTTAAGCCATACTTGTATATAAACATACTACCTTCTCCCTGGCATGGGACATGACTCTCCAGGCTGAGCCTCCCTGGCACTAAGGGATTATTACCAAGTGCCAACTACTAATGTATCTGGAAAAAGACCTTGACCAAAAGGGGGAAATGATAAATACAAATGAGTTTTTATGGCTAAGAGATTTCAAAGTGATTTGGTAAGTCATACCAGAGGTTACGGTTATACACATCTCAGCAGGATCTCATTGACTGCCACAGTAAACAGTGTCACAAATAGCGGGGCTCCTAAGGCTCTAGAGACATCCAGACACTAAAGCAGGCCAGACAAGCTCAGGAAATAGGCACCCTGACAATGGGCCTTAGTTTGGAATTTATGCTCCCCAGTGTAACAGTGTTAGTCTCTTTTATAGTTTCCTTAAACATTTCTCTTCTGCTCCTTATATTTGAAACTATAATTAGCACTATATTTGAGAAATATAAGTCCCAGAGACTTAAATCTTTGGTCTGTCCATGTGCTAGTTGCATTGGCCTCACGCAGGACAATTAACAAGGAGTGATGATGGACAACGCCCATCCCAAGGAACAGAGAGTGTCTGCAACTGCAAGCAAGATAGTTCCATCCATCTGCCCCATGGGATCTAAGCCCCCTCTCAATTATAAACCAAGTGGGCATCACCATACCAAATTCCTCAAGATTGGGTAATGTACAATGGACTAAAGCAGACTTATTTTTCATCTATTATAGACATTATTATTCTAACAATTGAAGAACTTTTATCATTGATATAAAGGCATTGGCCCACCAGAGGTTCTAAGGGGAGGGAGAGGGAAGAATAGGTGTAGTATGGGGGCATTTTTGGGACATTGGAATTGTCCTGCATGACATTGCAATGATGGATACAGGCCATTATATATTTTGTAATAACCTATAAAATTTTTGCACAGCAGTGTAAATTATAATGTAAACTATGTTTATGTACCCTCCAATTATTAAATTATAGTCCACGGTTAGTAGCAATGCTTCATTATGTGTTCATCAATTGTAACAAATGTACTACACTAATGAAGGATGTTGTTAATGTGAGAAAATGGGGGGGGGGAAGGGGGGAAAATGGGAATCCCCTATATTTTTTAAAGTAACATTTATATAATTTAAAACTCCTTTAAATATATATATATATAGAGAGAGAGATAAGAACTCCTTTTAGAGAAAAAACTGGCAAAGTAGCTTGAGGCTCAACATTCCTTCCTGCTTTTTCTCTTTCACTGCTTACAGCCATCTCCAGTAGCATTTTAATGTCTTCTTCCATTTCACAACTTTGTAAAAACTCTTGCAGGAATTCATCGCCAACAACAGGTTTACCTGAAACTATGGAAAAATTGGTGAAAACTGAAGCTTCTGAGAAAGGATTATTTCACCAGTGTATTCCTGTATTCAACATACAGTAAACCCCCAGTTCACTGATTAAATTGATGACAACAGTGGGTGCACTGGAGAAAAAAATGAATAAATTTCAGTTAGATAACAATAAGGAGAAAGAAACTGATGGAGAGAAAGAGAGAGGCTGCCACTCAGAAATTGAGAGATGGAAAGTGACATAAGGTGTTTGGGTCTCAGACTGAAACAAAACTAGAAAGGACTAAATTTACCAGCTTCACTAAGCTGGTGAAATAGAATGATATTGTTTCTCCTTCAGCCTTTGATATTCTGTTCCCTTAACCTGGACAGGAAGGTGTTGACAATGTTAAAAGGTAAATGTAGAAGAAAACACACAAAAAAATAAAGGAGTGAACAGGGATTTTGACAATAGAAACAATGTTGACAAAGGCATATCTCTCTGGGAGATGTCCTCTTTCTTGAGTATGATCAAAGGAAAGACCAATGAAAGATTCTGAAAAATTTGGGGAGAGATTCATATTATGGTGAGTTCTTTGAGCCTAAGAAAGTAATTTTGTTTTATTGGACACAGTAGATGACTAAAACTGGCCTTTTTGTGTCCTCATTTTTCTACTAAATGTTGCCTTGAGAACATAGAATGAAATGAAGTCTAAGGTAAACACATCAGACCTAAAGGATGTGTAAGGGGTTTCAGTTAGAAGGTTCATATGCATTTAGGTCATTGAATAACATTGGGGAGAGTTCCATGGCCTGTGGCTTAGCTCCAATGTGATTGGGATTCTGAGCCCAATAATTTTTTGGCCATGTTCTTGACAAACCCACTTATTCAATCGATAGAGCTGCAGTGAACTCTTGTTCTCATGTTCCATTCTTGAATTACCACTGAATTGTCACAGGCACATTTTCAGTTATATGGAATTTTCTAGAGTTTGGAGAACTATTAGGTGATGATATAGTTCAGGCCACTGGCACTTTCTTCATGCAATATTTCATCTATCTTGAGAGGGTCCTGAACATGGAGCCACTAGCACTTTCAAGAGTGGAAAGTGAATTTTTCTCCCAGCCCCTCAGTAATACTTTTTTTTCTGTTAAAGAAATGTACATGCTTGATAATAGTTCTCTGTTATTCCAATTTATCTCTATTTTAAGGCAGATGAATGATAACTTACCTGTGACGACAAGCGCTTCATGTCTGAAATCAAAGAAAGAAAACTTACCAAGAGGAGGAGCTTTATAAGGAAAAGCAAATGAGATCAATGACATCAGGTGATTAGGTCTCAGTACACACACACACTCCTCCACGCTAATCTAATAAAAGTTTAGACTTGTGCTCGCTTTGGCAGCACATATACTAAAATTGTAATGATGCAGAGATTAGCATGGCCCCTGCGCAAGGATGATACGCAAATTCGTGAAGCGCTCATTAACCAGGAATATTCATATTCTCACCTTCAATTGAATTACCATATAAAATTTCTCGGGGATTACATAACATCCAAAGAGCATATTTATCTAGCACCTAAAATTTATGAAGATTTGTAGTGGTGTCAAATAAAATTAAGTATACTAAAATTGAGAACCTGGCTAGAATTGAACTGCTCTATTCAAACAATATAGTTTTTGTTATGTCCACTTTTGTTCCTTGGTTTGGATGGACTTCAGAATGAAGGAATGTGACCTCAGTACAGCAACCAGACATTTATTTGATTACAGCTCAGTGTTGTTGCTTGGGCCTGATCAGGGAAACGATGGAAGCGTCTTCAGTGCTGCAGCTCAAGCCTGGCCGAGGCAACGATGGAAGTACACCTGGGGTGAAGATGGAGGCGCACAGTTCAGGGTTAAAGCTCCGGTGTTAGTCTGGCTGGGGCGAGTATGGAAGTGTGCTTCCGGCTTTGGGGCTGCACTATATATAGGTTCAGTGTGCAGCCATCCTAGGGGTGGAGCCTTAAATTGTGATGCTCTAATTGGTTAATCATTAGGTTCCACATGAGAGCATTGCTTGGATTTGGAGGCAAGATAAGCATTTTATATTAATAGGATATGCTAACTGGGAGGCGTTGGTTGGCTGATTATTAATTAGGGTAACAGATCCTATTGGCTGAAGATCTCTCATCCTAGTGGTTGGCTGAAGATCTCTTATCCTCTCTCTGCCTAGAGGTCACAGTTTGGTTACCAGCCCACTCTTACAGCTTTTATTTATGGTATTTGGATTTCAAAAAGAAAATATAATTTTGGCATTGTGGTTGAACATGGTGGCCACCATGTGTGGTTACAGAATTTTAATAAAACCCAAAGGTTCTTTTCACTCTGCTAAGTGACAGTTTTTCTGTCTCAGTGCAACAGATTATTTTTCTTGAGGAAAATTGGCTGAAGGTCCTTTAGAGGACTGAATTTTAGGTTTTATCTTCCACCCATGGTAGTCCTGAAAAGTCCTGCCATTGTAGAGAACAGTAGGCGACGTCATTTCCGAGGATTGCTGGGACAATTGAAATTTTCCATCTTTAGGTAGAATTGAAAGCACTTCTAACTACATTGAGGTCAAAATTTTTTAAATTGTATTTAGAAAGATACTTGAAAAGGATCTGTAAAATACTATGACTGGCGTTTGTCTTTAATGCCATTAAATTTCAGTACCATTTAAATGAAAGATTTAAACTACTTTTGGCTTGAGAAGGAAGTCCTCCACCACCCTAATTTGGAATAAATATCAAATTATCCCCAACTTCTTTTCCCTTTCTTAGATTCAGGTAGACTGTATAAGTTTTTGTATAAGTTTTTGTATATGTAATATGTTATAACCCAGAGTTCTTAAAAATAGGAGGAAAAGAGTAAGATAATTCTTATAATAGTTTGTAAACATGAACAAAACATACATCCTGTTTGGTAGAGAGAGGAAGGAAGAGCCTCCCAAAGTTTAGATCTGAACATCAAGAGAACAGTGCAGGGCAAATGTAAATATTTAAAAATATGAAGTCTATGAGATGGGGTGGGAAATAATGAGGGATTTAATATGAGTGTGGGGAAATATTTAGTTTGAGTTTCAGAAAAATTATTCTTAACCTTGTGAAAACCAATACAACCATTAATAGGGAAAATACAGTAGGCTCCAAATGAAGCAGAAAGAATAAGAGTGAATAGTAAATGATCATATTATCAAAATATGAAAGAGAATACAAGGGTGAATAATAAATACCCTATACCTTATAGAGTTTTTAATATCATAACTCTTTTAATTCTCACTGACTCCCATGAGGTAGATACTACGCGTTTTAGAGATGAGGATACTGAAGCAAAAGATTTTAAATAATGTGCTCACCTTGCAAGTGGTAGAGCTGAAATTTGAGCTCTGGTAGTATAATTCCAGTTTGTGCTTTTTAATACTAGGTAATGCTTCTACAAGATAGTAAATAGTTTACATGAAGTAAACAGGAGATAATATCAAATACATTAACTAATACAGAAAACATAAACAGAATCAGTTCTCTGAGTGATATCCAGACTATTAGATTGGTTAAAAATAAAATTTTAAGGAAAAATATAGAAAACAAAATAAAGTCTACATGAAAGGAAAGGGCAAAGAAAGAGGGATCTGGAAAATGTACCCAAATAAATTAAGAATTTTGAGATGAACAATGTACAAAATGTCTTTTAATGTAAAAAATAAATTGATTAATGAGAATCATTGTATAGCAATGAAACATGTAATTTTTCAAGATATTACATAAGAGATGATAACACTGTCAACATTAGAAGAGAATTAGAAATGTAGGAAGTTACTAAAATTGTTATAGCATTGAGTAAGATCATAAAAAGTCAATACAATAAGCAGCACACTTCATTTAAAAGATGTATGTAGACCCATAGTCCTCGAATGGAGGGCTTGTATTTACAAAAACTGCAGCTATTTTAATGAAATATGTTACATTAACAATGCTTTCTCATTGAATTCCACACGCATAAAGCTTAAATTTTCCTTGAAAAAGGCATTTCTCAAACGTTGTTTTTCTTTCACATTTCTAAATGTGCAGGTGTCAGGTAAGCACAAGATCCTTTGTGGAAAGCTTTAACATATATCAAAAGGTCCCAGTGTTAAAAAATAAAAGTACATGTATTTATAATGAATGGCTCATGAGTCACTGAAACCAAAATGGCTGAGATAGCCACTGAGTGATCTTCTTAAAGAATTAGTCATTTCAGAGAGTCCAACATATTTGATACGATTCCTTCCTGAATGAAAATGAGAAGAAAAAATTCAAATTAATTGTACAACTAGGTGTATTTGGGGGCAACTTGAGGCTTGGATAACTTAGAATTTTCAGGAAGAAGGCATGGAAAGTTATACTTTCATAATTGTTCTAAAGAGTATGATCTTGTCACCTGGACCATCATTCTATAGAACAACTCATGATAGAAGACTTTCCTATCACAATTCTGAGAGAGAGAGAGAAAGAGAGAGAGAGAGAGAGAGAGAGAGAGAACTAGAGTGAGAAGGACAAAAGGAGGCAAAGGGCAAAGTAGAAGCAGGAGGAAAAGTAAAAGGTGGAGGAGAGAGGAAGAACAGGTATTTTTTTACTTTATTTACAATCTCAGGGATACCAAAAGATTTAATATATGATTGAATCCAACTTAGGTCACTAACTCAAATAATTCATAAGAGTATATCAGATCTAAGATAAATGAGAGCCTAGAGATGAGGTGTCACAATCCAAGAACAAACAACTAAATCTTGTTGTCAAATTTATTGAGTAAAGAGTAACAAGTACTGATGATGGAGCTGCAGCACAGAATGAAGGTCAGTCCAAATGCCCAGGGTGGGGTACGGGGGTGGGGGGTGGAGGGCAGGTGTTTGCTGTATGAATACAAAAGCATAAAGCCTTAAATGATTCAGAGCTGATGGCTGCCAGCAAACCACATCTATCATGACCACATAACTGTAAGTGTCCCAAATGGTGTGTGATTAGGGGATATCAGAAAGTCACTCTGGGAAATCTATTCTGTGCTCTTTGAGAAGATGCTGTGCTTTTGCCTGTCCCATGTATTTTCTGAAAGGAAGAAAACTTTGGCCATGGCTAAGCCTATTATGTCTCAAGAGTTTGATTATCAATCTGAAACCAAGAGCACAGCTGCTGGTCAAATAAAGAAGTTGCAAAGATATAAATGAAAGTGTGGGAAAAAGAGAATTAATTCGTGATTATGGGCCAGATTCAGAAAAAGTACTCACAGAACTCTTGACTTCTTCCATGAGTTGATGAACTATTTTGAGAAACCGTCTCTTGTTCTTCTCGCCCAGGATAACCTTAATTAAAATACAATTAAATCATATTGTTTAATTATATTTAACCTAAAAGACAGAAAATTAATTTAGTTTACTTTTCATTTTGTATCCCTGAAAAATGTGCTTGTGTATGTACCCACTAACTTAGTAAAGAAGTTGAACAGATGACTTTGCCTCACAGGATCATTGCTGGCCTCACCTCTTTGCTCACACGGAGGCAACTTTTCCTTGGTATCTTCTCTCTTCTCGACTTGGATACACCATCATTTGCTCTCGCAGACATAAAGGATATCTTCACTACTTTCTGAAATTGGCCCTCAGACAAAACAGGCCCTGTGGGGAAATTACTAAATGTCACTCTTTTCTGACTCAGTGTTAGAGATTTTAGAAAGTAGTATAAGTCTTAGTGTTCCAGGTATGTAGGGATATAAATATGAAAGAGATGAATATATGCACAAAAATGGTAGAAACAAGGGAATCCCTGATTAGATCCTAGCAAATACAAGCATATTAGAATAAAATAAAATGTCTTGTCCCCCACATTCCATTCTAGCCCCTCACCCCACCCAGACTGTCTTTCAAAACTCCTTTTAGAGACCAACCTGGCAAAGTAGCTTGACGTTCATTATTCCTTCCTGCCTTTTGTTTTTCGCTGTTCACCGGCATCTGCAACAGCATTTTAATGTCTTCTACCATTTCATAGTTTTGTAAAAACTCTTTCAGAAATTCATCTCCAACAACAGGTTTACCTGAAACCACAGAAAAAATTGCTGAAAACCGGAGCTTCCGGGTAAAAATTATTTCAGCAAAGCATTCCCTGTATTCAACATGCAGTAATACCCCACTTCACTGATTAGATTGATGACAACAGTGGGTGCAGAGAACAAAGGAGTAAATGTCAGTTGGATAACATTAAGGAAAGAGACAGAGAGGGAGAAAGAAAGAGAGAGAGATTGCCACTCAGGATATGAGAGATGGAAAGTGACAAAAGGTGTTTGGGTCTCAAAGTGAAAGAGAAGTAGAAAGGATCTAAATTCACCAGCTTAGTGAAAAAGGATATTGTATTGTCTTCAGCCTTTGATATTCTGCTACCTTAACCTAGATAGAAAGGTGTTGGCAATGTCAAAAGGTAAGTGTCAGAAATGAAATCTAACATGGAAGCCAGTATATAATAGAAAATAAAGGTAAGTTGCTTACTTTGAAATTGGGAAAGAATAATAGACAACACATACAGGAGAGATGAACAGGAATTTTGATAACAGAAACAATGTTGACAAAGGCATATGTCTTTGGGAGATGTCCTCTTTCTGCAGTATGTTCAAAGGAAAGTCCAATGAATGGTTCTGAAAAATTCAGGGGAAGATTTGTATTATGGTGAGATCTTCGAGCCTAAGGGAGTAATTTTGATTTATTGGACATGGTAGGTCACTAAAACTGGCCTTTTTGTGTGTGTCTTTTTTTGATGAATTTTTCTTCACAGAATATAAAGTGAACTGAGTCTAAGGTGAACCCTTCCTGCTTAAAAGATGTGTAAGGGGTTTTGGTTAGAAGGTTCACATGCATTTAGATCATTGAAGCAAATTGGGGAGAGTTCCATAGCCTGTGGCTTTGTTCCAGTGCCATATGAGCTCTGAGCCCAATATTTATTTGGCCATGATCACTGCAATCTCATTTATTAAATCAATATAACATTAGCGAACTCATATTCCATTCTTGTATTGCCATTGAATTGTCACAGGCACATTTTCAATGAACTCTGGAGCTTTCTAGAGCTCAGAGTGCTATTAGGTGATGAAGTAGTTCAAACCACTGGTACTTTATTCATGCAATATTTCCTTCATCTTGAGACTGTCCTGAACATGGAGTTACTAGCACTTTCAAGAGTGGAAAGTGAATTTTTCTCCCAGCCCATCAGTAATACTTGTTTTCCCTTAAAGAATTATACATGTTTGATAATAATTCTCTATTATTACAAATTACCTCTGTTTTGGGAGACATGAATGTTAACTTACCTGGGATGACAAGCGCTCCATGTCTGAAGTCAAAGAGAGAAACTTACCAGGTGGATGAGCTTTATAAGGGAGAGCAAATTAGATCAATGCAAATCAGGTGTCCCCTGCTAATCTAATAAAACTTCAGACTCTTTAACCAAGAATATTCATATTCTTACTTTCATTTGAATTAGTATATAAAGTTTCTTGTTAATTACATAATCTCTGAAGATCACTCATATTTATCCAACACCTAAAATTTAGGAAGATTGTAGTGGTGTCAAATAAGATTAATTATATTGAGAGGATGGTTAGAAACGAACAGTTCTATTAAAAAATATAGCTTTCATTCTAGTATTTGGATTTCAGAGAGAAAATATAACTTTGACAATGTGGTTAAAGATGGTGGCCACTAGGTGGCGGTTGCACATTTTTTGATAAAAACCAAAGTTTTTGGGTAATGTATATAGCTCAAGTGGTTGAGCATCTACTTCTCATGTACGAGGTCCTGGGCTCATTCCCTGGTACCTCCTAAAAACAAACAAAAAACCAAACAGCCCAAAGTATTTTTTTTCACTCTGCTAAGTGAGTTTTCCTTTCTCAGTACAACAGAGATTATTTTTCTTGCAGAAAATTAGTTAAAGGTCCATCAGAGGACTGAAGTTTAGGTTTTATCTTCTACCCATGGTAGTCTGGAAAATTTCTGTCATTGGAGAGAACAGTAGGCTCCCTCATGCCTGAGGATTGCTTGGACACTTGAAATTTTCCAACTTTAGGTAGAATATAAAGCATTTCTAATTACAGTAATGTCAAAAAAAGTTTTTTGGTATTGTATTTTGAAAATTACTTACTACGAATCTGTAAAATACTGTGGCTGGTGTTTGTCTTTTGATGCTATTAAATTTCTGTATCATTTAAATGAAAGATTTAAACTGCAATTTGACCTGAGACCCAATGTCCCCCCACCCTAATTTGGGGAAAACACCAAGTTATCCCCAACCTCTTTTTTTCCTAAAAGACGTTTTTTTCCTAAGGTGTGTAATCTGGGTGCTCCTCAACATCCACTGGATCCTGTCTTAACCTTGTGCAGCTGTCAGAGGTCTGGGGTGGGGCTGGCACTGAGTGGGCTCAGAAGCACTTACAGAGTTAACCTAATCAATCCCTCAGTGATCAGGTCAGACAGTGGCCTAAACATAGGGCTAATTCAATCAGCACAGGTCTTAATGGGTCTTCATTTTGATTTTAGCATTGCCTTTAAAGAGAGCTTAGATGTTTCCTAACCTTCAGAATCAAAATATAAGGACGGATAAGGTTGAAATTATTGGTAATGATGAGAGAGCATTGAAAGAATCATCCCTAACACAAATTTGTTTCAGGAAATCTTACTCACATTAAGTTGCATAATTTTTTTGTAATTTTACAATGTATCTAATAAAAATATGTTAAAAATACATTATTAGCTGGCTAAAGAAGGAGCTTTCAGGTGGCACATTTTTTCACTTCCAGAAATTGAGTTTAGGAATTGTATGCAATATTCAGGACAACAAAAGAAAATAAATTGTAAGATTTACTTAAACAGTTTCCGTCTATGATATGTGGGTACTCTATGCTACACGTATCCTCCCTCCTCTATGCACACAACCATCAAGTCTCTCTGCACAAAGTCTTGGTGCTCCAAGTCAGAAAAGAAGTTTGCAGCCATAATAGAAAGGCTATATTGAGAAATTCAAGTCCTTTTCCAAATTGAAAAGTTGCTTCCGTTCATGGCTTTTTATGATTTTTTTTTTTCCCTTTCACTTTAGCCAATTTCCCTCTTCAGAAAGGAAACTGAGGTTGACCTACTAAGAGCCTTGATACTCCCAAGCTACCTGTAATTAAATCAAGAGCGAAAAGCACATCTCAAAAAACGATTGTGGGCATGGCTTTGTGGCTTTTTGCACTTGCATTTTACTGGCATTAATAAAATGCACTTGCATTTTACTGGCATTATTTAATAAAAGACCTACATTTTCGAGAGAGTTATAGTGGCGCAGGTACTGCAGGTTCCTGTTGATTTTAAAGAAGAAAACTGATAGTGTGACTGTTGAAGATGCAAAAAGCCTTGTGCCCCCAGCTTTTCACACGAGGAAGTTGAGAAAGCGGCTCAGATGCCAGCAAGGGAATATTCTCCAATGTCCCCTTCTGTTGTGGGCATATGATAGGATAAACGAGGAAGGGCCTTCCAGAGAGGGAAGCAAAGCACAGTAGTGGGCTAAGAGGCCACGGTGAGGACTGGCGTTGAGGCTTCTCTGCCATCAGAGTAGGGGAACATGGCATTCTTTGTCTAGTCAGATTTCAGGTTATTATGGACCAGTGATTCCTCTGTGTCTTCCATTCTTCCTCCTTCTTAAGGTAGATTTCATTGTGGTTATTTTGTCTCTATTGCATGATTATATACAGGAAGTGAATGGGGTAGAAAATGTTTGTGTGTGTGTGTGTGTCCTTTCTTGGCATTTCTAGGCAAGGGTTTTTATTTATTTATTTTTTTAATATATTTTTATTTTTTCTAAAAGATAATTAGATTACATAAAATGTTACATAAAAAGTATAAAAATATAAGGGATTCCTATATGCCCCACTCCGCACAGCTTCCACTTTTTAATACATCTGGATAAAGAGAAAGTGCATACAGACATGATGTCAAGCACAGAAGTTGGGATTTTGAGCCCGGTGCTGTGACTGAAAAAAATTGGAGGTGTTTGGGGAGGATCAACATATTGTTAAAAAGTGGTGAATCTGAATCTGATGAGCATAGACTGCAGTGTACTGGATTATTGTGTGCAAATATTCAATCCGCCCTGTTATAGAAGTTTTTACCCGCACCCTGTGACAAGTGCTGTGGCCATACTTCCTACTAGAGTCAATGGGATCTATATTTTCCCTCACTGATGTTGGCCTTGGCCGTATAACTTCCTTTGGCTGATGGAAAGTGGGTGAATGTGACACAGTACAGGTCCTGAGCTGAGGTTTTAAGGGGCATTTCGTGTTTCTGCTTCACTCTCTTACCTTTCTTCCATACTTCATAAAAGGAACATGTCCCAAGTAGTTGCCCAGGATGAAATACATGTGGAGTAGACTTAAACCCAACCTTCAACCTGGTGTAAATTCTGCCAATCCCAGATAAGTCCCGCATAGCCACATCTGACCCATGAAAGATAACTAAATATTTTTTGTCGGAATCCACTGAGTTTTGGGCTGCATTTTGAAATCTTCATATTAAAATAAAATAGTATGTTTTTTTAGAGATAGAGAAAAAGGATGACAAGCATTTCTTCCTCACATATTTACCAAATATATATGGCAAGAATTTGTTCATTCTCCATATACGTCCATGCACATTGAAATAATCAGCTAATGGGTAGAGACTGATAGTAATTATTATTTTATCTTTTAAGCCATTGTACTATTTAAGTAAACCTGATTAAGGAAGTTTGCTTTATTCTTTCTCTCTGAATGTATTTACTATTCACACTATTTTATACTACTTGGCAATAGTGAGTGTGTTTCTGCTTAGTTTACTTCTTTTCTTCACTCGAGTTTGCCAGAACGGAAGAGGTCAACGTGATTAGACTGGAAAAGTGAAACAGGAAGATATTTGAGGGAGAGACAGGGGCTGCTTCATGCAAAACCATGTACACCAGGGTAAAGCACTCATTTGCAGTTTGAAGTGTAATGAAAAGCTGCTGAAGAGATCCAAGCAAATGAGAACTTAAAAAAATGTACTCTCTCTTCAGAATATAGATTTTGGAGGCAGAAATGACTGGTGATCCTGATGGGTATAAGGGGTACGAGTAAGAGAGAAATAAAGCAAATTTCACGGGACACATACCAAATCAAATCATCTGAGTGGATGTTGGTGCTATTTCTGAGGTCAGTGGCTGACTGGAAATGGACTGAGAATGATTGTGTGGATGTTGGCGTGGAGGTGGGGTGGGACAGGAATCACAGGTGAAGTCTGGAAGTGTTAAGCTTGAGATACTTGTGAGAATTGTATTAGTTTCTATTGCTGCTGTAATGAATTACTTCAGACTTAATGGCTTAAAAATAACACAGACGGATTGTTTTATCATAATAGTTATGAACAGGTAAACACCAAGGCATAGATTTCAAAATCTTTTCTTAATTATACGTATATGTGGATGTACACAATATTAATTTTGTTAATGAATGTTTGCTCTTATAATTAAATCAAACATTTAAGGCTCTTCAGAATATTTTACACCAAAGAAAATATTACAAATACATTTTTCAAAAGTGATCCCTGATGGGATCATGTGTGTATGTGGGTATGTTTGTCCTATGCCAGGGACATCCTTAGAAATAAATTTCATTTTGAAATGGAAGTTAAAATACATACATTTTTGTCACGTTTAACTCCAAAAATAGTTCCCAGGGAAACTAAATATGCTTTCATTTAAATATTATGAAATTTCTACATTTTCACTATTCTCAGAGTATTTATTCCAAAGCATATACCTGAACTAAATTATCAACACATTAGAATGGTCCATATCTAATTAAACCTTTTTGTTATTCTTCATGAATTGTTCTGAAATGAATTTCAGGTTGTCCTGAAAGCAGAATCTGGGGCAAGGAATTGGGTGCAAATAATTTATTTTGTAGATGATCCAGAGAGCAGGAGTGGAAGCGCTGGGAGATTGTGACAAGGAAGGAAAGAGGCTAATTCAAGGATTAGTTATTGTGAGGCTGCCTCCCTGAGAAACAGGGGACTTCAGGAAAAGCTCTTGGAATGCCTCCCAGAATTCTCTGACCAAAAGCAAGAGCCAAGAGTATTGTCCACTCATCAGCTGGAGTTTGCCCCTGGAGGCCTTAGACATGCCCTTCTCAGCTGCATTTGCACACAGGTCAAGCTATCTGCCAGGGTTCCAGGGAAGACCAAGGAGGGAAAGCAAGAAGTCCTGGTGCTGCACCCGAGGGAAGATGCTGTTGGTGGAAGATGAACTTGAACATCCGTTTCATCTAACTATTCTGGATGCTTTTATTTGGTTGAAACTGTGGATGTAGTTACTCAATATATACCCCTGATCCAAGATGTCTTCTTTTACATCTCATTTCTCTTATCCTAGAATTAGGAGGTTTCAACAGACATCTGATTGCATGGTGTGTTATATTCTGCAAGTGCAAATTCATCTGGAAAAGAATAATTGTTATGAAACAGTCTCACAATGTTGTTCAAGAAGAAAACATCTTTACTTCTTATGTGCTTCAGAAACAAAATCTATGCTAAGTAATCTATGCTACTAAAACAGTTTCTTTGCTGCACAACCTTCAAATATATATATATATATATTTTTTTTTTTCAAGCATTTTAAGCATTTTTTAATTTAATTTTATTTTTTTTTACCGGGAGGTCCCGGGTATCGAACCTGGGTCCCTCCATATGGAAGACAGACGCCCAACCATTTGAGCCACATCCGTCCCCCTCAAATATATTTTTATTCCTCCAAATTATACTGTATGCATTCATATATAATCATTCTTAAGTGTTTCAGGTATACATTTTGTGTATGATACATAGTAAAACATGACAGGTTAGAGGGTTCATATTATCACAAGTGCTGGAGAGACACTGAAAACTTAGTTTAATCAGTCAGGTCTTTGGCAACAGGTAAAACTACACTTACCAAATGATTGGGTAATCTCAAAGTTTGTAAGTTACTCTTAAGTGGTTAAACACTTCCTTGTTTGGCTGAAATATTTATCACTATATCATAGATAGAACAGTCTTTTTAAAAAATTAAAACTCTGAGTCATTTATTAGCTGACATAATCTAACTTGAAAATTGTTTTCATATTTTGGTTAATAAAATTATTAGAGCTATATTCTAATTTATTAATATGCATAATATTGGAATCTAAGGAATGCAGAGTGCTACAGCTCAGGCAAGCCTCAATTACAAGTACAATGACCAAATTTATTGTCCTTGCTCTATCACTTATTCACGTTGTGATATATGTAAGTAAGACTTTGAGCCTTGGTTAAAACAACAACACAACAACAATAAAACATGGTTAAACAAAATAAAACAGAAACCCCAAATTACCTGACAAAGTAGCTCTTATCATATAAATATATATAAATATGTATATATATAACTCGAAAATTTCGTAATACTGGGCAATAGATGGATAGATAGATGATCACTAAAGATACAGATGCCAAAGCAGTCTGCTGAAGGGTAAGTGGCCAGAACAAGTTGATTCAGCAAACAGTCAGCCAGCCTCCAAACAAGGGCCTGCCAAGCCCCTGACCTTTGAGGGAGGCCACTCTGCATCAGACAGCCAGTGCCCCCCCCCCAGCAGACCACAGCCATGGGGGAAATCGGAGCAGAGCTCAGCCAAGCCAGTCCAGGCCAGCCAGCCTGGCTGATCCATACTATTATGAGGAATAATAAATAATTGTGACTTCAAAAAAATAATCTTCCTCAAAATATTTTTACAAAGATATTTCTGTCTTATGGTTGGTGGCAAGGCCCCAGGATGTGTAAGTCCATTGAGGGTGGTGGGCCACACTTGTGGGAGATGTTTGTGTGGGATGTGGTGGGAGGTGTGGGAGGTGGGCAACATGGGAATCCCAGTGGGTTCCGTGTAATATTTTGGGTAATCTAAGCACCACTTAAAATATATTTATATATATATATAAATAACATTTTTGTAAGCAAATGCACATATATGCATATATATTTATATATCATTTTGCAAATGTTGGTATGTATTGTGAAAATTTTGATTTTTACCCACAATAAAAAAAAAAAAAAAGAAAAGAGTACATAAATTTCTTTCTCTAATCAGATAAACACAAATGTCTGTGTCTTCTAATCAATGCTAATGCTTAAACAGGCTGTATGTCAACATTCTCAGCCACTAGTTTCATTTTGCTTGAATCCACAATTTATGTAATCTACCAAAGATTTAGTTTCCAGTAATTTAATTAAACATTTTTGTGAAAACCCTGGTTAAAAAAATCATGTCGATTGTGGCAAGATGTTGCTGGATTAATAGGCAGAGCTCAATGCTCTCACAAAAACTTCAGAGAAATAGCCAAAAGCTGTCTGAGGGACCTGCTTTAGGGATGAGCAGACCAGAACAGTGCTACACAACTCCCAGTAGGGTGAGAGAGAGAGAAACAAAGAAGCCAAAAGGAAAAACATGAGTTAACAAACCTCCGAGGTGGCTGGGAAGGGCTCCCTTCCCCCACCTCCAAGATATTAAGCTGGGGTAAAACTCCTGGCTTACTGCAGCTACCTGAGAGGGGAACAGACATCTTCCTCCCTGTCAGCTGTTTCAAGGGAAAAGGGAGGGGGTTTGGGAGGGCTTTTCTTCAGTGAATTCGGCCAGCAGGTCCTGCTTTGAATCTCTGTTCTAGAGATTCAACCCAGGAACATAGGAAAGCCCAGACTGAAACACCTCCATGGAAAGGTGTGCTGATGAGTGCCATCTGTTGGCCTGTCTGGAAATGGCATGGACAAAAACTATTCTCCGTGCTCTCTATATCCTACCCTGGGAGAAAATCTGCACCCCATTAGTGAGTCCCTGGTCCGATTTTGATAATTTAAGCCAGGCAGTTTTAAAGACTTAGAAAAAAGAAAAGCTGTGAAAAAAACAATAGGCAAGAGAGAGAAATTGGCCATCAGAGTAAATTCACCTAGACAGATGCTTAGACATCAGCAAAAAATTACAAGCCATAATAAGAAACAGGAAGAGATAGCCCAACCAAAGGAACTAACCAAATATCCTGAAGAGATACAGGATTTAAGATAGTTAATCAGTGATAATCACACAACTCTCCTAAATCACTTCAGATAATTTAAAGAAAATATGACAAAAGAAATAAAAAGATATTAACAAGACACTGGGTGAGCATAAAAAACAATTTGAAAGCCTTCAAAGAAAAGTAACAGACCTTATGGGAATGAAAGACACGATGGATGAGATTATAAATACATTAGAGGCACATAAGAGCAGATTTGAATTGTTCAAAGACAGAACTAGTGATTTTGAAGACAGAACATCTGAAATGGAAAAGATAGGAAAACAGCAAGAGAAGAGAATGGAAATTTGGAATAGAGTCCCAGGGAATTGAATGATAAGGTAAAATGCACAAACATTTGAGTTATTGGTGCCCTAGAAAGAGAAGAGAATGGAAAAGGAGCGGAAAGAATATTTGAGGAAATAATGAATGAAAACTTCCTAGCCCTTATAAAAGACACAAATATTAATATCCAAAGAAGGACAACATACCCCAAACAGAATACATCTGAATAGACCTACCCTAAGACACTTACTATTCAGAATGACAAATATCAGAGATAAAGAGAAGATTCTGAAAGCAGCAAGAGAAAAATAAAACATCACATACAAGGGAAAATTGATAATATTAAGCTTGGACCTCTCATCAGAAACCTTGAAGGCAAGAAGAAAGTGGTATAATGTATTTAAGGTACTAAAAGAGAAAAATTGTCATCCAAGAATTCTGTATCAGTCAAAACTGCCCTTCAAAAATGAAGGTAAGTTCAAAGTCTTCACAAACAAACAAAAACTGATAGAGTATATTACCAAAAGACCAGAATTACAAGAGATACTAAAGGGAATGCTGTAGCCTGAAAGGAAAAAACATGGCCAAGAGATTTGGAGAAGAGTTTAGAAATGAAGATTATTAGGAAGGGTAAACTAAAGGGTAAGAAGACACACAATAGAAAAATATGACAACAGAGAGCCAAAGGACAAAATGGATGAAGTAAGTAATGCCTTTACAGTAATAACATTGAATGTTAATGGATTGAACACCCTAATCAAAAGGTACAGACTGATTGAATGGACAAAAAATATGAGCTGTCTATATGTTATCTAGAAGAGACCCACCTCGATTGTAAGGACACAACCAGGTTAAAAGTGAAAGGTGGGAAAAAGATATTCCATGCAAATAGTAACCAAAAAAGAGCTGGAGTAGCAATACTAATATTGGACAAAATAGATTTCAAATGCAAAACTGTTATAAGGGATGAAGAGGTCATTACATAGTACTAAAATGGGCAATTCACCAAGAAGAAATAATGATACTAAATATTTATGCACCTAACCTTGACTGCCCCAAAATACATGAGGTACACACTGGCAAAACTGAAGGGAGAAATAGATGTCTCTACAATAATAGTTGGAGACTTCTATGCACCACTCTCAGTAATGGATAGAACATATGAACAGTGGATAAGTAAATAGAGAACGTGAATAATATGATAAATGAACTAGATCTAACAGACACCTATAGAGCATTGTACCCCCAAACAGCAGGATATACTTTCTTTTCAAGTGCTCATGCTTATGGTGGGTCTTAAGACAAGTTTCAATAAATTAAAAAATATTGAAATTATACAAACACTTTCTCTGATCATAACAGAAGGAAGCTGGAAATCAATAATGGACTGAAAAAGGGAAAATTCATAAATATATGGAGATTAAAAAACACACTTAAACAATCAGTTGGACAAAGAAGAAATTACAAGAGAATTCAGCAGATATCTTGAGATGAATGAAAATGAGAATACAACATATCAAAACCAATGGGACACTATAAAGGCAGTGCTGAGAGGAAAATTTATAGCCCTCAATGCTTACATTAAAAAAGAAGAAAGAGCTAAAATAGAAGATATAACTGCACACCTAGAAAAACTAGAAAAGGAATATCAAACTTATCCCAAACCAAGCCAAAGGAAAGAAATATAAAGATCAGAGGAGAAATAAATGAAATCGAGGAAAAAACAAAACAAAAACACAACAATAGAGAAAATAAACAAAACCAAAAGGTGGTTCTTTGAAGATGAACAAAAATCGACAAACACTTAGCTGTACTAACAAAGAAAAAAGAGAGAAGACGCAAGTAAATAAAATCAGAAATGAGAGGGGGTACATTACCACTGACCCTGCAGAAATAACAGAGATCACAAGAGGATACTATGAACAACTGTATGCCAAAAAACTAGACAATGCAGAGGAGATGGACAAATTCCAAGAAACACACAAACCGTCTATACTGGCCCTACAAGAAATAGAATACCTCAACACACCAATCACAAGTCAAGAGAATGAAACAGTCATCAAAAAATTACCAAAGATGAAAAGCCCAGGACCGGATAACTTCACAGATGAATTTTACCAATCTTTCGAAAACGATCTAATACCTATCTTACTCAAGCTCTTCCAAAAAATTGAACAAGAAAGAACGCTACCAAACTCATTCTATGAAGCCAACATTACCCTAACACCAAAACCAGATAAAGATACTACAAAAAAAGAAAATTGAAGACCAACATCTTTAATGAATATTGATGCAAAAATCCTCAACAAAATACTTGGAAACAGAATCCAAACTCATATTAAAAGAATAATACACCATGATCAAGTGGGTTTTATCTCAGGTATGCAAGGGTGGTTCAACACAAAAAAATCAATTAGTTTAATAAACCATACTGATAAATTGAAGAAGGAAAATCACATAATTCTCTCGATTGATGCAGAAAAGGCATATGACAAAATACAGCATCATTTCTTGATAAAAACATTGCAAAAGATAGGAATAGAAGGAAGCTTTCTCAATATGGTAAAGTGCATATATGAAAAACCTACAGCTAGCATTGCACTCAATAGTGAAAGACTGAAAGCTTTCCTGCTGAGATCAGGAAGAAGACAAGGATGCCCACTGTCACCATTGTTATTCAATATTGTGCTCAAGGTTCTAGGTAGAGCAGTTTGGATAGATAAATAAAAGACATCCAAATAGAAAAGGAAGAAGTAAAACTTTCACTATTTGCTGATGATATGATCCTATATCTAGAATCTCCTGAAAAATCTACAACAAAGCTGCTAGAACTAATAGATGAGTTCGGCAAAATAGCAGGATACAAGATTAATATGCAAAAATCAATCGCATTTCTATACACTACTGATGTGCAACTTGAGGAGGAAATCAGAAAACAATTCCATTATATTATCAACTAAAACAGTCAAATTTTAGGAATAAACTTAACCAAGGACATAAAGGACTTGTATTCAGAAATCTATAAACATTGCTAAAAGAAACTGATTAAAAAATAAATGGAAGGACATTCCGTGTTCATGGATTGGAAGACTAAATATCTTTCATATGTCTATTCTCCCCAAATTGATTTACAGATTCAATGCAATTCAGTAAAAGTCCCAATAGACTTTTTGCACAAGTAGAAAAACCATTTATCAAATTTATTTTGAAGGCCAAGGGACTCTGAATAGCTAAAAAGACCTTAAAAAAGAAGAAAGAAGTTGGAGAACTCTTAGCTATGGACTTTAAAGTATATTACTTAGCTACAGTTGTAAAAACAGCATGGCACTGGCATAAAGACAGACACATTGTCCAATGGAACCAAATCGAGAACTCAGAAATAGACCCTCACATCTATAGTCAAGTGATTTTTGACAAGGCTGTCAAGCCCTCCTGGCTGGGCCAGAACAGGCTATTCAACAAATGGTGCTGGGAGAACTGGATATCCATATCCAAAAGAAAGAAAGAGGACCCCTATCTCATATCTTATACAAAAATTAACTCAAAATGGATCAATCAATAACCATAAAACTCCTAGAATAAAATGTAAGAAAACATCTTCAAGGTCTTATGGTAGCCGGTAGTTTCTTAAACCTCATACCCAAAACATGAGCAACAAAAGGAAAAATAGATAAATGGGACCTCCTCAAATTTCAACACTTTTGCACCTCAAAAGGACTTTGTTAAAAGGATAGAAAGGCAGCTGAGTTAATGGGAGAAAATATTTGGGAATCACATATTTGGTAAGGGTTTAATATCTATGATATACAAAGAGATCATAGAACTTAACAATAAAATGACAAACTACCCCATTAGAATATGGGCAAA
The DNA here is from genome assembly GCA_026826555.1 of Tolypeutes matacus. NCBI lineage: Eukaryota > Metazoa > Chordata > Mammalia > Cingulata > Chlamyphoridae > Tolypeutes > Tolypeutes matacus. The sequence goes on from JAKSZT010054550.1 coordinate 1,661,317, forward strand.
AGACTTGAAAACACAATTGTCCAAAGAAAAAGTACAAATGGCAAAGAAACACATGAAAAAATGTTCAACATCGCTAGTGATTAGGGCCATGCAAATCAAAACTACATTGAGATATCATTTCATACCTATTAAACTGGCCACTATTAAAAAGTCAGAAAACTGTAAATGCTGGAGAGGATATGGAGAGATAAGAATACTTATTCACTGTTGGTGGGGATGTAGAATGGTACAAACACTGTGGAAGACTGTCTGGCAGTTCCTAAGGAAGTTGAATATAGACTTGCCATGTGACCCGGCAATACCATTACTAGGTATATACCCAGAAGAACTGAGAGCAAAGACATGAGCAGACATCTGCACACCGATGTTTATAGCAGCATTATTCATGATTGCCAAAGTTGGAAATAACCCAGGTGTCCATCAACTGATGAATGGATAAACAAATTGTGGTGTATACACACAATGGAATATTACACAGTGATAAGTAGAAATGAAATCGTGAAACATATCACATGGATGAACCTAAAGGACATTATGTTGAATGAAGCAATCCAGAAACAAAAGGCCAAATACTGTATGATTGCACTATTATGAATGAAATACATTGTGTAAACTCATAGAGTTAATCATTAGAATATAGGTCACCAGAAAAGAGAAAGGTAGAGATTGGAAACCTAAGGGCTAATCTGTGCAGAATTGGTAAAAAGCTTGTTTGTAAGTCTTTGGAAATGAATAGAAATGGTTAAAGCATATCATAGTGTGTGTAACTAGTATGGGTTGGCAGTGGTTGAAAGGGAAAGTCTAAGGTCATGTATATTACTAGAAGGAAAGCTGTAACAGGGACTCTATAAGATAGTAAAACCTCATGTAAAACATGAAAAAAAAAAAAAACATGCCAATTTACAAATGTTAATCTTTAGGCAGAATGTGTGATAAAATAACTTTTGCTTAATGCAAATTGTAGTAAATATGGTACTTTAAGAACTGCCTCTGTTCATAAAACACTTCCAGAGATACCATGTTCCTATTAACTTAACATAGCTATAACTTCAAAATTACAAGTATATCTAATATTATCTTGTTAATTTTAGCAAATGCAAGTCAAACTGGCAGTGCTATTTGCCTTTTAAAATAAATGTTATCTCTACAGACTCAAAAAAAAAAAAAAAAAATCATATCACTTGTGCCCCTATCTATAGAGGTGGTGGTTTTGCCTATATAGAGAGACACAAATCTCAAGTATTGTTTGCTGTTAAAATTCTGAAACATTTTGGGTTAGATGGCACTAACAGATAAAAGATGCCAAATAAGGGAAGTTGATTTCAAAAATAGAAATTGTAGCAACAGCAAAGAAAATGAAAATTGGTGTGTGTGTGTGTGTATATATATATGTAATTTAATGTAGAATATAAACAGAATCCTAAAATTAAAGAAAACTCTTACCAGTTTCATAGTAATCATAGAGTTGAATGGATGCTGGCTTGATGTCAGATACAAGTACTTCTTGTTCAATGGAAAACGAGAATTGAATTTCCTTTTGAGTAACCTAGCAAAAAATCAATATTGTTAAGCATACTGAAATTTAGTTCCTCAATTTCTTTCCATTTCAGATATTCAGAATTATTTTAATAGTGCTATTTTGATATTTGTGTCCTTAAGAAAATTAAATAAAAACACATAACAAACAAACAATTCCACAGTGTACTTCTGGCATAAGCCCGGACAATAAACAAATTATGACATAAACTTACATTCTCCAGATAGAAAAAGACATGAGTGCTTTTGATTTCTACTTGTTGTACTTTGCCATCACCTTGAAGCTAAAAATGAGGAGAAAAAAAATATGCTGTAAATTCAGGGAACTTGTAATACACATATCTACTAGAAAATATTCAATTTGGTGGTTTTCTTGCTTCTTTATAAATTCCTGCATTTTTCCAGATAACCGCAGAAACAAATATTAATCTTTGAAACTCATTCATTTAACATTTTGGGGGATCTGGCTGTACAATATTAATTTCTAAATTTTCAGTAAAGAGAATAATAGAATAGAATAATAATAACTAAACACCAAATCATCAACCTGTTTTATTTTTTGATGATTTCTTGTATAAACAGTGTAAGAATATAAATCAATTTGAAAAACTCATTGTTGTACTATTAAATACATATGAGATTGAAATTTCATTTCTTGAAAATAGAAAATGTGCCTTTTTTTACCAACTTGTGTTCAATGTGTAACACAAGACCTAACACATAATAGTTAACCTGTGAAAATTATTTTAATTAAAAGCATGTAATTATTTACCTTCTCAATAGATGATTTCTCAGGTACAAAGCCTGAAAGCATCTTCACATCAATGATTGCCATGTTGGAAGTTTTGCGTTTTCCATAATAACTTTTTTTAAAAAAGTACAAAATATAAAATACAGATAAATTTTAGATATTACTTAGGAAATCAAATTACCAACAAAAGATGTATTTGCATGCAAAACTGTTCAATGAGTTATGGTACAAACTTGAACAGGGTTTTGTGTTTTGCCATATTCCCAAAGCTAAAATTAAATAAATGATGCCTGTATAATGGAAGTACTACATGAACGTATATCAAACAAAGATTCCAACTTGTGCTTTTAACTTTTATTTCTGTGTATTTTTTATGATCCCTAGAACCTCAAGTTTTCATGAAAAGTGAAGACTTCAATCAGTTAATTTTTTCTTTATAGGATTAAAAACATGACTATTTTTACTGAGTAAGACAATTTATAGGCATAGTTAAATATAAGTCAATGCACAAATTTTGGACCAAAGCAAAGACAAAACTCAGTTTTGTTAGCTATTAATTGTCTATTTTATCATAATCTTTATAGTGTTTTTTGCTCTGAGACTGGAATAATCTCATAATAAGCTGAAATTAATGGTGTTCCAAAATGAAGCAACATAAATTTTTCAGTCCATTCCTAATTGAACTTAGAGTGTTGAACCTGACTGATATTCTTGGTCTGGATCTTTGAGTTCCAGAATGAAGAGTTTGCAGAACGTTATTTTACGAAGTAGGAATGTTAGTGGAGTGTACCTCTTAAGGAGGAATTTATAGAACTTTTCTTTCTATAATCCTCTTCTTTCCCTCCTACTCCATACTTTGAATTCACCTTTTTCCCACGTAGTATTACCCTTAGGCAATTTAAATACAATGCCAGGCCAACCTCTTACATAAAATGATTGGGATGTAGTTTCACATGGCGGCAGAGAGAGTCCCTAGGATACCTGCTCTAGAGATAGAGACGTGTCTAAGTTAAGAAAAAAAAGCTATTACCTGGCCGAAATGACAAGGTCAAACTTTGTATCAAAAGGTCCTCTGCAGAAAGCACTGGCTGTATTCACAGAAAGGGAAAACCCAGATGACTTCTTGGGGAGCACGATGTTATATTTCAGAGCTGACTAAAATAAATATAGAATATATTTTTTATTAATCAAAAGATTACTTTTAAATTTTATTACCTTCACACAAACATTTCAACTTAAACTAAAAGTCAAATTTGACTTCTGTGTTTCCCATTTTCTATACCATTACTAACACTAGTAATAATAGCTGACGTTTATTGAGCACATACAATGACTTATTTTTAAGTGCTTTTAATGTAATAACTCCTTTAATCTTTCCAACAACCCTGTGATGTAGATACTATTTTTAGTTCCCATTTTTCAGAAGAGGGAACTGAGGTACAGAGAGGTAAAAAACTTTTCAAAGGGAAAATAACTTGTCAAATCTTATATAGCAAATAAATTGAAAACCAGAGTATACCTATATAGTCTCTTGGGTAATTAAAATCACCTCATTTTTACCATAAGAAGTGATAAAATTACTATGGATAAAGTCAGAGCAGGATTACAATAAAATAATTAAAAGGGAAATTGTAGACTCTAAATACAGAATATTACAAATAGGCTTGGTTAAAGCTTTAACTTGAACTAATCACCCCACTTCTAGAAATATGTCCTGAAGGTACACCTGTCCACTTATGAAATAATCTGTGCACACCCTTATTCATTACAGCACTGTGTAATAGCCAAATTACGTACAGTGCAAATGTCCATCAATATTTGACAAATTGAATACACTCTGGTATATACATATAGTGTATATTAAATACTTACCTAGAATGCTACCCTAGGTGTAAAAATGCATGAGAAATAAGAAAAACATAACATTAATACTAGTGTACATTTACAAAAACAAACACTGGAAGAACAAACCAAAACATCAAAAAATGATTACTTAGGGTGGAAGAGAGTCGGAGGCTTAATTTAAGCTACAGCAATGGAAGTGAGATTTCTCTGAATATACCTCTTCTTATATTTTTGACTTTTAAACCATGTAAACATTTTACATATTCAAAATATTGTCTTACCTAAATGAAAAAAAAAAAAAAAACCCGAAAATTAAAGAGAAAAATGAAACGAATAAACCTAACCATATCAAATTCTCAGTATAATCACACAAAGGAAAATATAGAACACATTTATTTGACTATACATCTTTAGTGGTGTGTATTCTAAAATAAAAATGCACCTTAAAATTCAGTAGTTCCATTTCACTCAGTAGCTCCATTTAATAGTAACATTGCTTTGTTATTTTAAAACTGTTTTCTTTATATTTTAGGATAAAGCAAATAAATTTTGTGTAAATATTATCATATTTTTTTTAAAAAAATTGTGTTTGAGAAAAGAGATATAAGGACTTAGTCAAATATGTGAACACACTGTAATATTAAATTTGAGTAGGCTTATTAGTCAGCTAAGACTAGTTTAGTTTGCAGTAAGAATAAAATTTTAGTTGGTAAAAAAAAAAAAAAATTGAGTAGGAATATTTGTAGGAACTCAAAAACTTTAAAACCATGCTCCACATCTCTACCCCAGGGCAAAAACCTACAAACAAGAGCCTCTCAGTAGTAAAGGGCACTCCAGCAGCAGGCTTCAGTGAAAACTACCAGATTCCTCTGAAAAGATGAGCACTCCTTGGCAAGATATGATTCCAGATCTGGGACAGATAAAGTGCAAGATGGAACCTGCCTTACCCCCTTTTTCCCAGAAAGCAAGGCAGCATCCAAAGATGAATGCTGTGTTAAAAGATCATTAATATATGCTAAAATTTCTTATGAAAATTGCTGTAGACTCGATATTTGCATGGTTCCAATGTGTCACTTCATATATTAATTGCTGGTGGCAAAGGCTAAAAAACAGCACCATAAATGGAGAACCGTGGTTGTAACTACCTAAATCCAAAGATCAAATTTGATTAATAGTTGCTTCCTGATGCAATGAAATAGGACTATAGGCCTAACTTCCAATTTTAAGAATATATAGGGGCGGGAAGTATGGGGAGTGGGGCATATGGGAATCCCTATGTTTTTATGTAACATTTATGTAATCTAAGTATCTTTTAAAAAATAAATTAATTAATTAAATAAAAAAGAATATATAGGGAAAAGGGCAACAAATTAAATGGCACTAAAAAGAAAACAATTTTTTAATTCCAGAATGAGGAACATTCTACAAGACAACTGGCCTGAAGTCTTCAAAGTTGATGTCATGACAAATTAACAAACAAACAAAAACCGGAGAGAACACTTAGTTTAAAAGAGACTTAAAAAGCAACAACAAATTGTAAAGCATGGTCCTTGATTAAATCGTGGTTTGAAAAAAACAATTATAAAATATATTTTTGGGGCAGATGGTGGACAATAAAATTATATTATAAAACTATTGTTAATTTTTATTAGGTGTGATAATGACATTGCAGTTATATAATGGAATGTCCTTTTGTGGGGAGGTGCACTATGACATATTTAGGAGTATCATGATGTCTTCAATTTACTTTAAAAGTCACCAGAGGGTGGGTGGGGGGGAAAGGTGAAGCAAAAATGGCAACATTTGAACATATTCAGTATATTTTATTTCTAATTTTTGATGTTAGGCTAAAAAAAGTCCTGATTTACCTGTACATATACACAGCCATTGCCATTCACTTCCACAGTATATTTCCCCTTAGTTGTTGGTAACGGAATCTGTTGTAGCAGCAAACGGTTCTCGTCATTCACTCTGAAGTCCATATTGAATGTTTGGTCATTGAAAATCTTCACTGAATTTTGTCTGTTTTTAGTGAAAGTCAGCCTTTGGAACAGGGTCAGAGCTTGGAGAGCCACAACGGTATCCTAAAATAATAATGTCATAAATTGTATTAGAATATACTATGCGATTTAGAAATCTTAAGCTCAATATAACTGTGAATCACTTAAAAATGATTTAAAATGCAATAATCATTCTTTTATGAACTACTGGGTCTTGGGCACTGTATAATTTATTGAAAATAAATAGGATTTATGACATTTCCATTTTTAAGATCAGCTCTTTAGATTAACACAAAAACTTAATTTAACAGAATAAAATATGAGAAAAGCCAAGGACATTTTTAAATTGCCTACAGAGTCAGGTTTTGTTCTACTAGATATTAAAACATACAACAAAGCCAAGGGATCACTGGCAAAGAACAAAAAACCTAAAAATACACCAAAATATGAATCTTTTTATTAGACAATGAGAGGCATTTCATATCATTGAGGAAATTAATTATTAAGTAAATTACATTGGGAAAACTGGCTGATCATTTAAAAAAAATTAAATTGGGTATCTGCAACACATCTGTATAAAAATACATCATAGATGGATTAATAATTGAAAAATTATAAATTTATCCACAATAGTACATGAAAGTATGGCAATAAAACTATATAATATTTTTGAGTTGAGTGTTTTTGTTATCGTAGCATTAAAGAGAAAAACCTTGAACAGATGATTACACTCAGTGAAAATGAAAATCAAATAATCTGTATATTTAAAGCATGATAAAAATTAAAAAGAAAATGAAAATCGGGCAAGGATACGTTACATGCATGTGCAAAGGGTAATATCTTTACTGTATTCAAAAATCTTATAAACAATCAAGAAAAAGATTAATAACCCTATTAGGAAATGTGTAGATGGTATGATCATGCAATTAATAATGCATGAAATAAAGGAGGACTTTTAAAAATGAAGGCATATTCTACCCAGGTAGAAACCATGGAGAATTATTTTTATACAGAGTTTTACTATTTTTATTGTATCAGATTTAAAAAGATTTTTACAAATGATTTTGAAGTTATTTGGGAAAGGTAGTCACACATCGCTAATGACAATGCAAATTGCTGCAACTTTTTCCATAAAAAATTTACTAATATGTATTGTAACGTTTCATTTTGAATATTCCTTTACACAGCAATTTTAGCAGGTTGGTATTTAGATTCTCATTTTAAAAATTAAAGAAATTAGCTTTTGAATAAACAGAGATGGTTACCAGATAAAATACTATACTCTTCAAAAAGCCTAAAAGACAGCAAGTTTAATGGTGACATTACACCTATATAATTGGAAAAAGGCAACATAAAATACTAAGACCCATACCACGACTACAAGGCAGGTGCTCAATCTTCTTGGTCTGAGAAATTTGAAGTAGATAAAGAGTTACCTTCGTGGAGGAGAAGCCTCCGTAGGAATTCTGCTGCTTTGCCACCCACTGTACAATCTGAGAAGCATGGGTCAGCTCTTCTGAAGTCAGCCGGGGCTTGTTGAGAAGAGCCAGGAGGCCATAACAAGTCATCTCTATCTGTGCAGACGAAGCCCGAGGGTAGTAGAAAGATGGTCCTACCCTAGAGGCGCTCTCTTCTACTTCCCAGTAAATGGAGCCACCTGACCAAAAAGTGAAAGGAGTTGCATAGTGCTTGTGTCAAAGCACAGAATATGTGTGGGCTCAGATGGGGGAAAATGGAAAATAAAGGAACACGAGGGCATGAAAATTACACCACGCCAATCATTTTGCTTATTCAAGATATGACTCCGGGAAAAGTCAAGTGCACTCACCTACTTTCTTTGCTTTTTTGCTTAGCTCATTGAAGAAGAATTCCCTTTTGTCTTCCTGGCCCACTAAACCATACGTGTAGGCCAGGAGAGCCTGTTCGTAGGTTGTGGTGGCTCTCTTCCTAGATGCAGCCTCTAAGCACTGGAGACCCTTTTGAATGGCCACAAACTTCAAAGGAAAGAAAAGAAAAAAATTATTCGTGTTCTCAAACACATATGTGTGAAAGGGCAAATGCCACACGTGATTAAATGATTTGACTATTAAGAAGGATAGTGATTCAATATCATTTTGTGGTAGCTACAAACATATAGTTCTAGTTCCTAATAATGTATTGTTGGCATAAAATGTTTTGAGTTCATAAGAAGCAAGTTAAGGGTATCACCAGTGGGCTACGTACTGAGACTGGGTGACCGGCTTCGATCAGTGCAGTAGTAACATATGCAGTGAGAGAAATCTCATCGTCGTCTTCTCCCTGAACAAAACAAAGGTCAATATGTCAGTCTCACAGATTTAAGAGGGATGAATACATTTCTTTGTTTATGCATTATATTGTACTTTCTTTTTTGGGGGGATGGGTAGGGTTTTTCATTTCCACAAAAGGTACTACTTATAAAATCAGGGAGTATTGAATGAAAACCCAGGGAATTCACAGTGTAGAAACATCATTTATAAAAATAAGTTATGGTGGAATGATGGAAATGTTTTGGTAATGGATGGTGGTGATGGTTGTACAACATTGTGAATGTAATTAACAGTTCTGAAAAATACATCTGAATGTAGTTAAGAGGAGGGAATGTTAGGTTGTATATATGGTAATAGAGTAAAAAAATTTTTTTAATCCATGGAACTGCACTACACTGTGAACACTAAATTAAACCACGGACTATAGTCAATAATACAATTGTAAAAACATGCTTTCATCAATTGTAGCAAATACACTACATCAGTGTAAGTTGTTAATATTAGGTACATGGGAATACAGTATTTTATGTATGATTGTTCTGTAAACCCATAATTTCTTTAATTAAAAAAAAAAAAGAATTTAAGGGCCTAAGGGGATATTTGGTATCAAAGAAGGCAAAGAATCCTAGAAATAATAAAGAAAATTTTACAAGAAATATATGCTATAATATTACAGTGATTACAAGAGTGTAGTATAAAATAGAAAGGTTGGTCAATGGGACAGATCAGGTAAAGCAGAAAGAAATCCTAGCAAGTATAGAAAGCAATATAATAAAGTTGGCCCTAAAAATCATTAGGGACATGCAGCATTAACTAACAAGAGGTGTTATAAGTAGTGATCTATTTAGAACATAGAAATAAATCTTATATAGATTATATAATATACTGAAATACTTTCTAGCAGGTCAATAATATCAACTAATAATAAATTCAAACTAACCCCAAAAGATGAAAGGACAATTAAAAGGGAGAAAATGCAAATTGAAAGTAAACACCTGAAAAATATTTATCTTCAGAACCTCGTGTCCAGTGAACAAAAATAGAAGTGACGCACTATATTTTTTGTTCCTACATTTGTGAAGTTTTTTTCTCAGTACTTATTTGTATTTCTCAATGCTAATGATAATTTTATGTCAGATAGTCTATATATGGTGACAGGGAAAATTGGCACAATTTTACTAGAAAACAATCTAGTGACAAATTTCAGAATCTTAAAAAAAATCCACTTTTTGATATATCTATCCTAAATCAATAATGATCTAGGAACAAATATTTATATGTAAGAATGCTTATACACCATTACTTTGAGTTTATAAAGCATTATTGAAAGTTATTGAAAGTTCAACAAAAGAATAATAAACATTATGGTTTATCCCTATGAAGGAGGCTTTTAAATTTGTTTTTAAAACATTTTAATGTCTTGGCAGGGTCGTTATATATAATGTTAGGTTTCATAAAAAGCAGACTAACAACTCAGTAATACAGGATAATCCCAGTTATGGAAAAGCGTGTTTATATATCAGGAAAAAAGACCAAAGAAAAATATATCAAAATATCAATGGTGGTTATTTCTGAGTTGTTGACATAGGTATGATATTTTGGTTCATTCCTTGTATTAAGTCTCCAAGCTACTTTCAATAAATGAGCATGGCCATAATTAGGAAGAAAATGTAAGCTTAGAGATACTGTGAAATAATTGGCAAATTCATTCATAAATACTTACCTTGGAGATATTAACAAGAAAAGGCTAAACAAATTGAATTCTAATAATCAAACAATATTTACAAAGAATTTCTTAAATTCTAAATCTTTAAAATATTAGTAATTATTCTGGTTCTAAGTCTTACTCCCATATAATTTTACTAATAATCCTGCCACTGTCCCTCACTCTTTCCCAAAGCCACCACCACCACCATCACCAAACTGATGTTAGGAAATCTGAATTTTTAGAGGTTTTGATCTGATTGAAGGAAAGAAAATGCTCCACTTGTTAAGAAGAAAGGATTTATAGGTTTTTCAAGATAATTGATTTATGCTGGTAGGAATTCCATTTCAATGATTTCTGCCAAATTTTGCCCTGGTACTTTGGGATTCATTAAATGATCATGATGAAAAGACAGGAAATTGTAAGGTGAATTTCATAAGTACCTTCAAAGCATTGTTGAAGACAGTGCCCAAATTTGGGAAGCAGCCATCTGATTTCTGAATATTTAAGAGCCAAATAAGGGTTTGGGACTGAACTTTGTCATCAATATAAACGTAGCGTTTAGCTTGTGCAAATGACTTGTAAACAGATGCAGTGAGCCTGGAAAAAATAACACATGGTGAATATGTAAAGCAAATGCTGAGAAGTAGAGCGAATGGTCTTTTTGACCTGTACTCAGAATATATATATTTTTTAAATCTTAAAACTCCATAATAAGAAAATAACTCAAATAATGGGCAAAAGATTTGAACACAGAATTTACCACAGAAGATATGCAAGTGGCCAATGAGCAAAAAACAACATCCTCCAAATTATTAGTCATCATAGAAGTTTAAATTAAAACCACAATGAAATACCACTATACAGTCATTAGAAGGGTCGATAAAACCCTAACTATGCCAAGTGTTGATAAGAATTCAGAATAACTGGAACACTCATACATTGCTGGTAAGAATGCAAAATAGCACTTCGATTTTTGAGCCTAATGTGTCAACTCATCATCCTTTCCAAATCTCCACCAACTTGGTTCAGATGCTTCCTTTTCCCTCTTCTCCCTCTTCATCATTCAAGTGCTAAATTAAGTGCTACCTCTTCTATGACATCTTCCCAAATTCTTTTCTTTCCACTCAAAGGAAAGTATAATACTTGCATTTGTCCTCTCCTAACACCTGTTTTTTGGGGAGTTACAGAATGTTAACTAGAAGAATATCTGAGAGGCCAAGATGAGTAATATGTGTCTCATTTTCACAGATGATAAACTGAGGTCCAGAGGGTTTAAGTGGTTCATCCAGTCATGAGTCAGCGTTATGCTGGATATGTAGACTTCTGCCTTGTAGACTGATGTTCCTTACAGGCAAACGTTAGGCCACATTCCTCAGCGTGTGCAATGGGCATTGCATTTAGCTCAAAGATGTCATCATGCAGTTTCTGGAAAAATGGTGCTTCCTATCAGCTCTCATAGTGTCATGTGCTTATTTTTACTACATCTTTCTATCAATTGGTATTATAATGTTTTATTTACTTGTCTTTCCCCACTACACTCTGAACTTTCTAAGATCAAAGATCATGTGTTATCAAGAAACAAAATCATATAGTGGATAAAATCTCTGCCTCACAATTTGCAGTGTGATCTTGGACAAATTACTTAACCTCTCTGTGACTCTGTTTTTTTAAATCTGTAAAATAGGTGTTATAGAGCTAGCTACCTCTTTGGATTATTGTGAAGGTACAATAATGATAGTTATAATTAGCATTTGTCTTTTTGTATCTCAAAGGTTTATTAGCATTCTCAGGGAAAAATATGTGTTTATAAATAAATGTTAAGAATATAAGGAATAATTTTTAAAATTTAACTTGCATCTCACTAATCACCTAATCTTTTAGGTTTTCAGTAATAACACAAAGTATGCTTGATTTAAGTTGATTTTAGTACTTATTTCATTATTTATAGGCAGTACCATTCTGCTCAAATATCTCAAGAGTGTTCATAACTGTATGGCATGGCTGCTGACAGCACTACCAGAGGGTATAAGTGCAGTTGAAGTTATCTTTGGGGTTGAATTGGGATAATATCAATTGGAATAATTTGCTTGCATAATTATGGTGGTTTCACATCACTCATACTGCCAATTGAGTTGCTTTTTTCCCCTTATGATTTGTTTATTGAGCATGCATTTTTCATAAGTAAAAGATGGGCATAAAGCCAAAGCCATGCACCACGGTCTCTAATCTGACACTGCAAAGACCCTATTAAAGTGAATCTGTGTATATGCCCGTGGAGGCTTGTGTATGAACAGTTTAGGGAAGAATGTCCACAGTTTTTATGAAATTGTCAAAATTCCACCTGTAAAAGAGTGAACTGTTTAGAAACCTCTAATAACTCTTGATATAACTTATAAAGCAATTCAAACCATGTGTTTCCTTGTTGATCTTTACGTCCAAAGGTACTATAAGATCCATCTGAGTGTTTATAGGACAGTTGCTTCTGATATCCTAGAACAGGAAAGGAGCTATTTTAAAATTAATAGTACAGCACGAAAATTATAAAACTTGAATATTTGTGTTAGTTACAAGTGAATATATACATATACAAAAAGAAATTCACATACTTAAAAAACAAACGAGGTGGAATTCAGGGATTTAACTGAGAGAAAAGAAAGACTTTTAAATGCTCTACCTGTGGACAGGTATCCAATACCCTTGGATTTTATTTCTTCTGTCAGTTGTTGAGTCTGAGTCAGATAGTCCAAGATGTATATATTGGGAGTGAATAGTGCCAAATTCTGCTCTCCACAACCAAAAGGCATTCGGAGAAGGTTCTGTGAGTTTTGCATGGCAGAACCGAGAATGTCTCCTGAAAAGTCAATGAAGTCAATATGATGTATTTTATCAAAACTGATAAGTAGTATTAATTTGTGTTTAAGATCTCTATGGTACAGATATTCAAAATTAATCACTTTTGTCTATATTATCTGAATTTTTCTCCCTCTTCTACTTGTTGGGCCTACACCATAGAATTATTTTGTTTCCAGAACCAAGGTAGAGATGTGTTACTCAAAGCAGCCAAGAGCAGAAGAGCTAAAAAGGTTTGTAGGGATCAAAATTCCTGTACAATTCCCAGGATAAAGCTAGAAAACTCAAAGTCAATCATCAATTTAAAAGGACAGAATTAGGACCCCAAATAAACATTTCTGAAATGCTTACCATGTACTAGGTACTGTTCTGAGCACTTGATTTATATTAATTCATTCAATCCTTATAACAATAATGCACATTGGTACTATTATTATTTCTATCTTATAGATTCAAAAACTGAAAAAAGTAGAGTGAGTCAGGAATTGAGCACAGACTAGACTTCAGATTGCCTGGACAGATTGCCACTTCCCTATACGCTCTCTACTGATGGCTAACACTCATATAGCACTTAGTATGTACCTGGAATTGTTCTAAGCACCTTCATTTGTTTAATTTTTATAACACCCATATGCAATAAGTAATATTATTCCTCCACTTAAGGATGAGGAAAGGAGGCAGAGGGCAATTTGCCCAAAGTGGTACAGCAAGTAGTGAATCTGGGATTCAAAACTAGACTGTCTGCTTGTAGAGCTAGTCCTCTTGTCAACTATACTGAGCTACTGTAAAGAACTTCTACAGTCTGGATGGGAACTGGAAATAAGATCACAAAAAATAAGAACAGCTTCCAGTGATTGTCCTGAAAATGACGTGTAGGATATCATTTTGGTGATGTATGGATGGGACTGATTTGCTTAAAATTAAAAGCTCAGGTGAACCCCGGTGTTCTTTGGTTTTGATCCTGGGAGTTGTTCTTGATATGAAATGTTTTTTTCCTGATGAGCATTTGTCTGGTCCACACTCTTCCTACTGCAAGAAAATAGGCTTTGACTGTGATACCACACAGAGTGCAGAATCCCTTCCACCGAATTCTTTACGTCTCTGTCGTAAATCTTTACTCTGGGTTGTACATAGGTGGTAGGCAGAGGGAATGGGCTAAACAGTCCAGGATTTTTTTTTTTTTTTTTAAGATATAAATAAATCAGGCAGGAAACACTTTAAAATCTTGAGTGGGCCAAGAAAGCAATTTTATGATATGCAACAGGGGAACAAGGATAGGTAAATATTGCCTTTAATTTTAGCAGATATATTCTATGTCCCTTTCTGTGTTGGAAAGTGTTCTGTAGTTGTTCTTGATTAATTTTTAGCATTTTTCAGTTTTTAGCAGGCTACTGAGGTTCTGGGCTTTACAGGGCCCGCAAGTTAAGAGTAAAAAGCTTTATCTTGCTCTGGTCATTGGCCCATAGGGACCATGACCTTGTGTAGTGTTGTTTCTGCCCATCTGAGTGCTCCAACTCCTGTGCATAAAAGAGTGAAAGTTAATAGTTAACTGGTTTAGAATGCCATGCTCTCAAAATCACCAGTTTGTGAGAAAATATCAGAACTTTTCTTTACATAGGTGGTCTGGAATGAGAAACTAGCCAGGAGGGCTAATGCTGGAACTTAATTTTTATGAGACAGTGTTAAAATGGTATTTAGGGAAAGAAAGAGCCAGAAATTTGGCTCTGGCACTTCTTTCCTTTTCTTTTTTTAACTTATTGAAGTATATCACTCACACATAAACATACATAAATAATAAGTGTATAGTAATAGTTGTAAACTTATAAAACAAACATACATTACATCATACAGGGCTCTCATACATCACACTACCACAAATAACTTCCATTGTTGAGAAACATTTTTAACGATTAAACACATCCTCAAAATATTACTACTAACCAAAGTATCTTACATTTGGTGTATTTTTCCCCCAACCCACCCTATTATTATTTTATATCATTTATACATGGACATACATAAACAATAAGTATGTTATAAAAGTTGTGAG
Organism: Tolypeutes matacus; assembly: GCA_026826555.1. NCBI lineage: Eukaryota > Metazoa > Chordata > Mammalia > Cingulata > Chlamyphoridae > Tolypeutes > Tolypeutes matacus. The sequence continues at coordinate 1,676,345 of JAKSZT010054550.1, forward strand.
CTTACAAAGCAAACATGCATCACATCATACAGGGGTCCCATACATCAACCCACCACTAACACCTTGCATTGTTGTGAGATATTTGTTACAAATTATGAAAGAATATCGTCAACATCTTACTACTAACTATAGTCCATATCTTACATTTGGAGTATTTTTCCCCCAACCCACCCTATTTTTTAAAATATATTTTTATTACAGAAGTTGTGAACTTACAAAACATACATGCACATGTGCAGAATTCCCATACAACACCCCTCTATCAATACACCACACCGTGGTGGAACATTTGTTGCAGGTTATGAGATAATATTATCTCATAATCTGCAATTTTCTTAGTGTATTTTACTGGTTAATTCAATACACAAACCTCAATCTTCAAATTCTAAGGATAGAAATGGAGCCCCAAACAGATGGCAAAACCAACAAGTAGGACCATAGCAGATAAAGGTTTAATCTTTCTTTTTCCTTCCAGTCTGTGTATAACTCTCCAATATTGTATTATATTGCAGACTTACCAAGGACAGACCAATAAACTCTAGACGAATCTTTCACAAGATTTTCTGGTAAAGTTAGTATGACTGGTTGAGACACTGTCGATCCTAGGAAATAGTAAAAAGAATATATTAATTTGGATCTCTCATTTATCTTAAAAACCAGGATTCTGACTGTGATTATAATTTATCCTCCCAGTCAGTAAAACATTTAATATTTCCTTATTAATCATTCCTACTTGTAAAATGATCAGAAAAAAAGGCTAGAGGGATTCCTATGATTAAAACTAATCAGATTTACTTTAAAATTTTCATAATCAATTACAGTTTACCACATGACAAAACCTTAACTTTGGAGATCAGATTAAAATGTACTGTATGCTTTCACACATATTATCTAATTGAATTTTCACAAAATAACTTAATGGATAAATAGGCCAGATATATCCCCCTCAGCATAGAAAAGAATGCTCAAGCCAAAATAAAATAAGAGAATTGGCAGATCACAAATCTAACAATAATGGAGCACAGACTCTGGACCCTGGCATTTTGAACTCAATGTTAGTATGCTTTCCACGTAGTGTTGAAATAACTCCACCACCTGAGTGTGTTCCTTAATGTGATAATATGTTGGAAAATGAAATGAGATCCCTACCTTCTCTAACTATAGGGGTCTCTAGAATTCCAGAATAAAAAACAAAACAAAATACTACAGTTGGAGTAATTGCAAAGTAATTTAGATAACAGAAAAATCCAGATGTGGCCTGGTACTATATATAGGGGAATCTAGTTGTTGCAGTTTTGGGAATAGAAATATTTTTAGGCAATGGATATGGGTCAATGCCCTGGATAGGGAGTAGAACTCTGAAGTGTGGTAATCAGAAGAAAGACTTGGAAGAATTTGACTCAGAGGTGGAATGACAAGAGAAAGCCCTATTGAAATGAAATGTGTTAAGCAGATTCGAGATACTTCTACTTTGGTTAGGGTCTTTTTTACAGAACCTTTGCAATCACAGTTTATTTTTAATTATTTTATAATTAGTTTTAAATGAAGACATCAAGGCTTGGATGAAGAGGAATTAAGAGGTGAGATAAGAGTTGAATGAAAATCCAGGGTACTTGTATTTCCAAATTGGGGAGAAGAGAATAAGAGGAACTTCAAGTTTTAAATTTGATTTTGCTCTTGGAATATTTAAATTTTATTACTTGAAAGTAGTTTAATCTTTCACAGCAGCATGCTGTTGAGAAGATCAATAATAAAGCAGTTAATTCCAAAATAGAGATAGAGGTTTTATTCAATATTGCCATATTAGCAAGACCACGTAAAAGTGTCTACTTACCATTTGTGCAAATAAGGGAGCCCTGTGTCATTTCTCTTTCAATACCTTCAGGCTAATCATTGGAAGAAGAAAAGAGGGAAGTTGTCATCAATTTCATATACCAAGTAAATAACAGTATTCATAAATTAATAATAATATTTGAAAAGAACAAATCAACTGCAACATTCTAGCCCAGATAATGAGTACATGAACTCTTAAGACCAAGAAAACGCAGAAAGAACTATTGGATTTGGATGCTATAATAGAGTAAGTCAGATTTTGCATGCTATAATAGAATAAGTTGAGTCTTTCTAAATCTAAAGGCAAGGATTTTCTCAAATATCCTTCAATCTACAAAATTCCAACTCTCTCTTTCAAAAATATTATACCTTCGACTGCAAAGGTTCTCTGCAGAGAGCGACTAAATGTCTGTTCTTGGTCCTCCTTCCCAAATATTTGATTGAAATACCATCCTGTCACTTTGGCTCGCTACTATTTCTATCAGCTATGAAAGGGTATTTTGAAGTACAGACAGATTTTCAAGGCCCATATGTTTTATTTTGAGGCCATACCTCTACCAGCAATGGTTTGATCAGGGTGTCCCTCCAGGCAGTATCAAAGGCCATGGATGACCCATTCTCACAGCTACTTTTCTGCAAAGTTTCAGCAGTGATAGTGATGTTCACTGTACCTTGAATGGCAGGAAATATAAATATCAGGGTTTCAGTGGGTTACTTCTACTGAAAGTGATTTAAGGAGGTAGAGATCATTCTGGGCTCTAAGATAAATTATAAACAAAAATAAAATTTTACAGAAGAGAGAGAAGAATCTGACATGGACAATATGAGAGCTCTTAAAGATAACACTGGGTTTCAACCCCTGACCCTGGTCTGCAGGCAGAATAGCTCTAGGTTGTAAAAGAGAAGACTATAGTATGAATAGAAGATTGGACAAGTGAGGTGGTACTCAGCAATGTGTGAATTAGTTGTACTAGAGAAAGAGCCTAACATAAACGCTGAAGAGGATTTACAAAGGAATGTAAAAATATATAGTAACTGAAAATCTTACCCAGTGTTTGAGGGGTAACCACCCAAGCATGGGATTTTTTCTCATTGGCACATATACAATGGTTTTCATCACCAGTGGAGAGAAGTTTGGCTTGGTAAGCACTAGATGCTTTCAGTACAGTACTAATCTGTGAGAGCCAGATAAGAAAAGAGAAAGAGAGGATTCAGTCCTTTTCATACATTTACATAATATATCCAGGCATGTCCAAATGATTCTAAAGGAAATTCCTCACCTTCCATATTTTCTGCTATGGGAAAAATAGCTTGTCAGTCATGGGGAATCCTTCAAAGTCCTGCTACAAAATTACTAAAATCTTATGCTTGGCACTTATTGACCTATGGCTTATTATTTTGGGAAAAAAAAAACAACAATACTTAGGTCCTATAGAACAATACACTACTTTAAAAAACTATCACTAAATAAGCAAGTGTTTTGATCAATCTGGGTTGATCAGGTTATCATATTGTAAGCCTCAGTTTCCTTTCACTTACCTATGAATTGGGGCTGTTTTTGTCTATTGCTCACAGTTGTTATGTCTGTTATAGCAGACAACATATATAAATTATCTAGAACAGTGCATTCATCCCATGCTTACAAGTAAAAATTCTATTAGCAAGGAAGGAAGTAAATGAACAAAACTTCCTTTAATGTGAGAAATTATTTTTTCCCTAAAAATTAGCAACTTGAAAGGTGAATCCCAATAAACAAGAGATTTTTATACCTGATTTTTTTTTCAGTAAACTATTTCACTTAAATCAAGAATATGTTGGTCAAGTATCTTACTTGATGTTTTGGTTATGTAAATCTGTAGTTGCTTTTTACTGAAGTTGATAAAATAATTGGATGTTAATAAAGGGTTGGATTTGAGCATCATACCATATTGAAACCATAGTGAAATAAAAGGAGAGCAAATAAGATGTAAAGGCCATACTTTTATTATAGATATTACTAAAATTTTTTATTTAGCTAAAGACTAAAGAGAAGGTTCATCATTTATATTACCTTATTCAATTCTCTTAAGAACCCAGCCAAATATGTGTGCTAATATCATTTTACACACTGGTAAACTGAGGTTTAGAATGTTTAAGTACCTTGTTCAAAGCAATAGTGACAGGAAGTGTAAAAACCAAGATCTGAACCCAGGGTTAAAAGCCTGCGCTTTTTCTTCTATGAAATTGCTACTTTTCCACAGTTATTGCCCAATGGTCAAGAGCCCATGAAACCACTAAAAAGTCATTTATATATTCTACATATCTTCAGCTAATTTAAAGGGGGAATGTAAACATATTTAAAATTTTATTTAATAACATCTAGCTTGATTATTTAACAAATCCCTCTACTAAATTCTTGGATACGTTGACGAATTGAAGGTGCTAGGCAACTCTTCATCAATCATTCCTCCTCACACCACTCACACAAAGGGAAAAGATAATTTATGCCTCAGAGTTTGTCTTCAGTTCTTTTATATCCATCCATCCTTTCAGATATACTAATTTATATCTCTAAACTCCACACTGCATGACTGTGTAAAGCTAGTCAATATCTGTGATGGTTAGTCTCATTGTATCAACTTGACTAGGCAATAGTACCCAGTTGTTTAATTAAACACTAATCTAAATGTTGCTGTGAGAGTATTTTGTAGAATGTGGTTAACATCTACAATTAGTTGACTAATAAAGGAGATTACCCTTCATAACATGGGTGGACATTATCCAATCAGTTGAAGGCCTTAAGAACAAAAATGAGGTTTTCAGGAGAAGAAATTCTGCTTCAAGACTATAGCATAAAATTCTGCCTGGGTTTCCAGGATTCCAGTGTACAAATTTTGGACTCAAGACTGCAACATCAACCTCTGACTGAGTTTCCAGATTGCCAACCTGCCCTGCAAATTGTGGATGTGCTAGCCCCCACAATCCTGAGTTAATTGCTTAAAATAAACATCTTTATACCATCTATCTATCCATCCATCCAACCATCCATCCATCCATCCATCCATCCATCCATCCATCCATCTATCATCTACCTATCTACCTACCTACCTACTTAGTGATCTAATCTATATCCTATTAGTACAGTTTCTCTGGAGAATCCTGACTGATACAATGCCTTCAAAACAAACTTAAGAAAGATAAAGTACCTACAAAATTCAATTTATTGAAAAAGAAATTGTTATTTACTAAAAAGACTCAAGGTAGTACCTGAATACATCTTTTCAGGTAGTTGAAGACATTGGCCTTCAGAGTGAATGTTTCTCCTCGAACAACCGAATAGGGGAGAGTAAGATCCACAAAGAAGGGCTGAAAAGCAGTTAAGGAGGTGGTTGCGGAGATGCCAAATCCAGCTTTATCATTCATGCAGAATCCATTGGCCTTCCACTGTGTAATGGTATCAGGAACAGTAACAGGAAGTTTGGCTACCCCTGTGGAGCTAAGGGAGAAGATTCAGACAACACCGAAGAAAAGATCTGTTACCACATAAGAAATAATTAGATCATTCCACTTACTCAAAGCTTTGTATCTCTTTCTTTAACTGTTCAACATTTAGCTAAACTACAACAGGAAAATTCTTTTTTGAAAAAATCTCATTCTTCCTCTCTTTAGCTCCTTGTTATGCCTTATTTTTAAAGAAGCTCAAAAGCAAGCCCTTGTGTTTGGTGTACTAACTTCTATTCATTCACACTTACCTTAGACTCTACTCTGTCTCTTAATTCTGAGCTATCTTTTTACTCTACTTTAAATTTTATTGATGATCTATTTTTTCTTATAATCATTACCAAATTACAAATTATTGAAATACTTGACATAGGCATTGATCTTTCACTTACTTATAAAATACTGGGAGAGATATTTTTTTCTGTATATATTTCTCTTTTTAATTATTGATAGACACTGTAATGGATCTTAGCAGCAAAGTATTTAGAGATGTTGGAATAAGTAAGATACATGAACTAATGACATTTAATTTACTTGGGAAACATACATTAGTGATTAATTTACTTATAAACTTGTTTTGCCACATTTACCCAACTTTACTGACAACTTTAGAAATATAAGCCCTATCGTACAGTTTTAAAATGTCATATATTTGAATTTATTATGGCCCCAACTTAGAAACTTATTGTACTCAACCTCCCTCCCTCCCTTTCTTCCTCTTTTTTATTATTTCTTCTATTATTCGCCTCTTCTTACTAACTTCACATTTTGTTTCCTCTCTCTCCCTTCTCCCTTATAGTCATATGTATTTTGTGAGCATTATGTTCACCATTCATACAAAAGAAAACACTTTCATGATCTCCCATACAACTTTTCTTCCAACATAAGATTCTAATAAAAATACATGATAAAAAGTTATGGAATAAGAAAAAGAAATGAAAAATGAAACAAGGGAGAAAGTACAAGGATGAAAAGAAAGGACTTAGTAGAAACCTATTAGAGGCGCTGAAGAATTTTTGATACACTCTCTTAATTTTCTTGCTTTTGGGCACATTTATTTTATTAAGGCTGAGAAGTACTTATGGATGTTGTTCCTCACTTGTTCAGGTAAAAAGAAAAAAATAACTAAATGCAGGAAAACAATAGAAAAACTCACTCAGTTGTGACAAGATTCCAAACCCAAGTTTCAGGAAATGATTTCCTCAGAGTCTCAACGTAAGGGTTAGCACTTTCAAAAGTCTCATAACCCGCAAGCACCTTTGAATTTATTCCTAGAAGTAGACAAAACACATTACCAACAAATAAACTATTTCATATGGAAAAAAGTCAAATTCAACTTTTTGGCAAATGAACTTATATTTTGAGCGCAAGTTTTAACAATAGAAGTTATCATTCATTGAACTATTGCTATGTTTTGGTTACCATACAAATGCTTTTTATATCTTTTAACTCATTTAATCCTCACAATAATCTTTCATGAAGCTTTAAGATCTTATTTCTAGATAAGCCTTAGGTTTGGTGAATTTTCTATGAATATTTTATAATCCTTACTAAAAAGGCAAGGCAATATTAATTATTCACCCCTGTGATCATCTATCATTGATATTTTGACAGATTGTGCTTATAAATGTATTACACAAGTAATATGGGAATACACTATCCTATAAAATAATTAAAACACTACAAATAAAGCTAAGGTCCCCTTTGATCTCACCACCAACCCTGATATTTTCACCTCTCCACTGGTATGTAATCTTCCATGTATATTCCATGTATAGAAAATATTGGTCTGTTTTCTATTTTCTTTTATTTTTAAAATGGTAGCTTATTTGTCATTCAACAAATTGTTTTTCCCCCTCAATAATTTATTTCTGAGCTATACAAATGTTTATATAAATATATTTATTTCATTATTTTTAGTTGTTTTATGGTACTACCTACACCTCTCTTGATGGTCAAATTTTCAGCTTAATTTTCTGTTTTATTCAATATCCTTGTTCATTGATATTCTAATGTATAGCTATTTCTCTATAGTTAACACAACAAGCACACTCTCTGGATCATTGGGTATGTACATTTTTCTTTATGATAAATTCCATCAAAAAGCTCATTGGAGACTAATTTGTATTTTCACCAACAAATGGCATCAGAGTGTGTATTATTCCACATTATCAGAATTTTAAAAATTTTGCCATATTTACGAGATAGAAATTTTACCACATTTGATTTATATTTCCTGATTTCTAACAGGATTGAGCATATTTTATTATGTTTATTAATCTCATATGTATTTCCTCTCCTGTGTACTGTTCATTCATGTACTTTATATGTTTCTCTACAGCATTGTTAGACCTTTTCTTATTAATTGGTAGGAGTTTTATGTATATTTTAGTAATTAATTTTTTAGTTTTTGTTAAATGCATTGCAAAGAATTTCTCCCCATATGTCAATAAACAAATATAAAATAATACTTATTAATGTCCATATAACATATTAAAATATTACCTCTCCCCATTTTCCTAAAACAACACATTGTCTAACACTTTAATGTAATTTATATATATCCTTCACAGATATATAGTAATTTTGTTTTGTTGAGTGTTTATCTATTTTAAACTCACATAAATGACACTCATTGTGTTTCTTACATTTTCCACTTAAAACTTTGTGTTTAAATTTTATTCATGTTGTCTCTTAATGTGGACCTATCATGAATAAATTCTTTCAAGATATTACTTCAGTTAAGGTATGGCCCAACTAAAGCAGATTGGCTTTAATCTGGATTACTGGAGTCCTTTATAAGCAGAGTGGAAGTGAGATGGAGAAAGAAGTCATGGAGAGTGGCCAGAAGCCAGGAGTCAATGGAACCCAGAGGAGAAAGGAGAAAACATCAGCATGTATACTGCCATGTGACAGAAAAGTCAAGGAATCCCAAAGATTGTCACCCAGCCAGAAGACATCAACCTGGAAAGAAGCAAGCCTTCTAGCCTCTTGTGATGGTTTGAGTCTTTTGTGGACCCCAGAAAATTATGTTCTTAAATATGTCCAGTCCTGTGGGTATGAACCTTTTGTAGGTAAGAACTTAGATCACATTAGATTTCGTTAAGGGCCATGTGATTAGATTACTTCAGTAAGGTGTAGCCAAGGGTGGGTCTTAATCCTCTTACTGGAGTCCTTTATAAACTAGAATTGGCAAGGCCACAGAGACAGAGAGAAACTCCACAAAGCTAGGAGAGAAAGTCCTGGAAGCCAGAAGCTGAAATCAATGGAACCCAGGAGAGAGGAAGCCACAGACTGAGCAGAAAGTAACCAAGCCTAGAGGAGAAGGCAGAGACCAGCAGATGCTGCCATTTGCCTCGCCTTGTGCCTGGCCAGATGACAGAGGAATCCAGGGCCACCAGTAGCCAATCCCCAGGGTAAAAACCATCACCTAATGAAACCTTGCTTTGGACATTTTTCTCAGCCTCAGAATGGTAAGCTTATAAGTTAATAGATCCCCACTGTAAAAGCCAGTCCATTTCTGGCATATTGCCTTGACAACCTTTTGCAAACTAAAATATTTCTGAAACCATGAGCCAATAAATTACTGTTAATAAGTCAATCCACTCTATGCTATTATTTTAGCAGCTAGCAAACTAAAACATTTTGCCATTGGTATATATGTTAATTGGTTTCTTGATGTTCCTTTGTTTTTTTATGATGTTACTAGTGATATTAAATATCTCTCCATATACTTTTTACCTATTTGTTTCTCCTCCTTTGTATCATGCCTTCATATCTTTTTTCTATTTTTCAATTTTTTCAGAAATTTCTTTGTATATTCATTGGCATCATCTAGATTTCTAATTAAAGGTCACCTCTTCATAGAGGTGTTCTATGACTTTCCTATTTAAAATAGCATGCTCATGTTCTGCTCTTTTCCTTTGTTTTGTTTTATTTTCTTCACAGTAGTTCTTTGGAAATAGTACAATATAATGATGAAAAACATGTACTTTGGGGTCAGATTGCCTTGATTATAATCCTGTCTCTTCCAATAATTATCTGTTGCACTGAGCAAGTTATGTAATCTCTCTTTGCATCATTTTCCTCATCGGTAAATTGGAGATAAGTGGATTAATATATGTAAAATACTTGGAACGTTGCTTGACACAAAGTAACCAATTAATAAATATCAACTATCAGAGCACTTATTACCATCTGAAATTATGTTTTTATGTATTGTCTGCATCCCACATCAATATAAACTCCCTGAATATAAAGTTTCACCTGCCATATCCCAATATGTTTTTATATATACTCTATAGTCTCACTATGTCACCAATATTCTATATCACGGGGACAGTGAATAAATACAACAAACAAAAAACCTTTCCTCTTTTTCCAAATCACTTTACAAGAGTTAAGAAAGTACAAGCTGTTATCTGCCCTCTATGTTATACCAAGACTCACCTGAATCACTTTGATCATCATAATAAGGATGTTTGGAATTCTTGCACAGAACTGGTTTCTGGAGATGAGCGTTGGTAAGGACCTTTAATCCCATTGCCTGGAAAGTAAGATCAGTTTTAGGTCACACGACAATACGGACTAGCAGTTTAGATCAGGTTTTTGTTTTCCGTATATATTTATTCCCTTCTCTTATTTATTTCTCTATTTCTAATTGTCACATGTTTAGAGACACTTCACAGCCACTTTCCAAATTCCATGTTTTCAATCCCCCTTTTTCCTCCAATTAGAATGATTTTTGCTCCTTTTTTCCCCTAATATTAACAGCTGTTGATGAAAATCCTTAAATGAGAAAGTATGAAAAAAATTCTTATTGTACATTTGCTGCTTTGAATTTGTCATTTTTTGTTGGACTAGGAATAACAGCCCATTTGGAAACACTTTAAACATTTATATATGTTGATAGGGTAGAATTTCAATTTGGGGGGTAGATATAGGAGCAAAATGTTTGGAGATTTGTATTAGATATCCAATTCATAATGTATGCAGCATTGTGTCAGAAAAACTGATGATTTTCTCAGTTATTATTTATTTTTGCATTGTAAACCAGTATTTTGAGAATTCTTAGATAAATGAAGATGCACTATAAATATTTCCTTGTTGTTTTCATTCCAGTTTGCTTACTTCTATTTTGTCACATATATTAACCATTTTAACACATGGTTGTCTTACCTTCACAAGGTCATAGGCATCTTCTCCAAAGTCAGCTGATGCAGGTGTGTAATAAATTCCATTGTAAAGGATTAGATCATCATTGAGACATGGTTCTTTATGGCCATCTTCTAAGTTAAGTCCTTTGAAATAATAGCCATACAGTTCCCTAGAATATAGCTCATTATATACCTAAATGGTAGAGAAAAATCAGCTATGTATTTTTAATGGAAAATAATTTACCCTTCTTTCCACAAGAAGCATATACATATTCTATACAATCCTGTAAAATTCCTAGGGAAAATTGTTATCATAGATACACAAAATACCTACTAGGAAAGTATAGGATCACAGAGCTATCAATACTTTCAGTTGTCATATAATCAATTGAACAATTACTGGCTTAATCACGTTAAACCCAATAAATTTGATGAGAATCAATGGATTTTAAGAACTCCAGATAAAGGAACAGCACAACATTCTTTAATGAATCACTCAAGGACATTGTCAGATAATGCCCTTGGTTAATTTACTAAATTTCCCTGATCCTAAGATTATTCATTATTCAAAATGGAAATATAATTTTAACTCTATAGAGTTAATACGAAAATAAAATTAAATAGTGTATTTCAGAATACTCAGTAGCGTGGTTATGAATAGTAAACACTCAGTAAATATTTATTTTTAAATGTTGCTTCCTTTTACCAGAAGAGAATTAGTGTAGTTTATTTCACATGATTTCCAACCTAAAATATTTTTTATTTTATGTGGACTTTGGCCAATCTCTTGGTTCCCTTATTTATTTAAGGTTTCCCATTTTTATCTAAGGTAAAGACATAAAACTCTACAGTGGATGGTAAGTAAAAGTGGTTTTAATCACTTACACTTTGTGCTGAGAGCTGACCATAACTCCTCAGTAGCAATATACTTTGATCTATAGCCCAAAGCGCACAAAGAGAGTTTGCGGCAGCTGAGACTTGAAGGCTGATATTGGATCCTGGTAAACTTTTTTCTTCAGAGAAATTTAAGTTGACCTGAAAATGATAATAGAGCAAAGAGTAAAGGAATGGCAAGCCATATGAGACTCTTTTATTTATTTATTTTTTTTTTAAAGATTTTATTTATTTATCCCCCCCTTGCTGCTTGTGCTCACTGGGTCAGCTAACCACGCCGTGCGGGTGGGTGAACCGAACCCGGGGCCTCCCACATAGTAAACGGGAGCCCTACTGAATGAGCCACAGCCGCTTCCCAATAAAGGAGACTCTTTTAGACTACCCTTAGTTTTTTCAAATGCACACACCATTTAGATGTGTCTTCTTATTGAGTTACCCTCCAAATGGCACCTGTAACTTAGAAGAACGGGAATACCATCCAAAGTGGATGCCATAATCCTAATATTTTTAAATCCTCCAGTGTATTAACTTTACCATACTTGTTTTCTTTTATTTTACATTTTGCAACCTTCAGAAAAATTGGAAGTTTTCTCAAGCTAACATGTTCCAAATTCTCCATAGTTTTCCAACAACCTGAACAATTCTGAAGGAGAATTTTTTTCCCCCTCACCTTATTATTGAAGCATTTTTCAATTTGGAATCTGGTACTGTCAGCTGTCATTTCTCCTCCAGGATGTAAGCTGTAGACAAGCATAACTGCAGAGGGAGCTAACTCAGTGCTAACTTCTATAGGGATGGAAAATATACCATTTTTGGCTGTGAAAAGAGAAGATCAAATTAGAAAAGTGCTTTGGAAAATTGCTGACTCCTTCAGCCAGCAGAAACCCTCTATGGCTTTCTAGCCATCTCATCCACTACCAGTGAACAAGAGGGTACGTAATGTAACAAACTAATTCATAAAGCATTTCCAGAATTTCACCAAACTCTTAAGTAAATTATAAAAGAAAGTGACAGTTGGACATTCCTTAATGTTTCAAATTCAGCGTCTTACTTTGTTTCACTTTTTAAATTCTTCCTTGTTTGACTGTAAAGATACTTGCTGTCTTTCTTGGAAGAGAAAGGGAAGGGTCAGTGACCTTGTCCCTTACAATAGTGCTTTGGACATAATTAATGTTATAAATATTTATTAACTAACACATTTTTTGTTTGAAGTTATGCCTATTCATATTCATAAGTTTTTACACATTCTCAAACATCTGATTTGGAGCAGTGAACAACCCTAAAAATAGGGGGTTATGATTTTAAAGAAAAATGTAATATACACCCCCCATTAAAACATTCTATTTGCATTAAATTCTATGCTAAAATTATGAGTCTTACCATTATCACTGATCTTGACTTTATGTTGTCCATGAAGAATGATTATACCTTTTGCAATTACCTAGAAGAATGAAAATATTATGATAAACTTTAGGCAGAAGTAACCTAATTTTACTCAATTATAGACTTCTGTCATTTACCTCTTTTCTTGGTCTGAATAATAAAATTGAACAGGTTCATCAGTGAAATCAAGATACCCGTAAGTGAGTTTATAAGCCTAATAATTATATTCAATAGAATTTAGGCATCTTGGATAGGTTTGTTTTAAAGCAATTTAATGTTCCGCATTCTAAAACAAACAATTCTCTATGTTTGTTATACCTTGGTTTGTTTCCTTTACATGAAAAAAATTTCCACTCATATTTGAAAGTATTGAATTATAATTAAATGCATTTACCTTAATGAAATAAAACTACACAAAGTCATTATCAAGAGTCTTTCTGGGTGATGGACTTGTTTGATCCATAAGGTATAAGCAAGGAATGCGCATCCATCTCCAATCAAAATTTAAGAAGAAAAAATAAAGGAGGGGGTGTCCCAGAAGAAAGCTTCTCTCACATCACCTTTATCAGCAACCTTGTGCAAATTTACAACATACTTTAATTGTAATGTCTAAAGTCAAGCAAAGGCTGGAGATGTGACCTCTGTTAAGAAAACCATTGTATTTCATATTAAAATCTTAGTATAGTATTTTAAAATATGCTGAGATTTGGAGAAAATTTAAAACTTCCATAAAATCACACAGCCTGAAACTGCTGGAGCTGGTAATCCCACTTTTGTCAGTATTTCACTGAACTCTAAAATTGCATTAAATATCTGGAGTGCACTGATTTGGTAATTAAATCCTACAGGAGAACTGAGTCTCTGCTATTTGCAAGATACTGTATTTGGTACTGTAAGAGTTGCAAAGAAGAATAAGACTCAATATTTAATCAGACTTTTAGCCACTGTTCTGAATACTGTTATGTGTATTAAATCATTGACTCCTCAAAACAGTAAGATAAGAACTATTATAACATGGGTAAACTGAGGAAGAACAAAGAGGTAGAGATATTTACCTGTGTTTATGCAGCTATGCTGCCTTTTAAAAGCATAACAAACCATTCATTCATTTTGAAATATTGTACTTCTATGTGTTGTGCACCATCCAAACACAGTCCTTGATCTCATGGAGATTACAGGATAGTGACAGGCAATTTGCAAGTGATCACATAAACAAAGGTATATGATAAGTAACATGAGGAGAAATAAAGCCCGCTGAGTTCATTATGAAAGGACATGTAGAGTTGAACTGTACAATGACTTGAATTGTCTGGGTGATCAGAGAAGGTTTCCTTATAAAGTTTCATTTAAGCTAAGAAATGACGAAGAGGATCATCTAAGCAAATAGAGTGTAGGCAGTGCGGGTGATAGTGGTAGCAGTTGGACAGAAGGAAAAGAATGTGGGAAGCTCCTGAGACAGAAAAGAGCTTGGCTGCCCATGAAAATGAAAGACCTCTGTGTCTGCAAAGAGGAAAGCCATAGCGCAGAATAATGCGGTTCTCAAACTTTTGCATACATCAGAATCATCTGTTAAAAGAAGATTTCTGGGCACCACCCCCAGAGACTCTGAGCCAGTAGGTCTAGGGTGGGGCCTGATAATTTTCATTTTGAAACCCATTCCTAGGTCATGCTGATACCCCTAACTTGAGGATCATTGTCCTAAACTCTAGCTAGAGTTAATCATTGATTCTTCTGTATCACCTTTCTGACTGCACACATTTCATTTGTTGCACTTATGTCATTATAGTTTAATGTTTTGTTTCCAATTACACTTTCTCTGTTTCCTTCATTTCCACAGAGCCACGAAAATCTTCCAGTGATGTTTGCTGATTGAATTAATTCATGTTTCATTAATTTCATATCATCCTTATCAATCTTAATAAAGGACCATGCATCCAGTTAGACAACATAAAATAATAAAAAATACTTCATTATAATTATTAATGAGTACCTTTCATGGGCCAGGCATTGTTCAAAGGGCTTTTATATGTATTATTGCATTTAATTCTTTTAACAGCCCTCTGATTAGACAATTTTGAGTAGATCAAAAAATTAAAGTTCTCTAGAGGTTAAACCATGATTTGATCTCATATATGTCCAAATGGAAATGAGAGACTATGAAAAAAGTATGGTGAGAAAAATAAAGTAGATAAGGATTATGATGACTTGGCTTGTCTTGTTAAATAGAAACTTCAGTTCTATAAGTTATATATTTTGCATTTATTTTGAAATTTATCATGATATAAGAGCAAGAAGGTTTATATTAGGTTCAAAGCAGTTTGAACATCAAGACACGATTTTGGTTGTGGAAGAATATTTTTAGTGCATACCAGATAATTGAAGGTTGCTGTGTAGGTTTTGTCTTCAAAGTTATCCATATTCAGAAGGTAGTGCACCATCACCTGTTTCTGCTGGTTGCATTTCAGTTCTTCTGTCACTGGGACAATCTTTAGGAAGCTATTAGTCTTGGAGTAAAATCGGCGAACGAAGTACTCTGTCTCTGGGTAAGTAGGCAACACCCAGCCAGGAACATTGCAGTTTTCATTGGTCTTGTACGTTGCCTAGATAAAGAGTCAAATTTAGAGGCTTATGGGATAAAAAAAAAAGAGAAGTCAAACAATATTTTAGAAGATGGTTTATCATCATACTGCTCTACCTCTACATGGAAATTTCTTGGCTCTTCTACATTAAGTCTAACCTACTTCCCCATTCCTACTCTGCAGTCATACTTTAAAGTGACCCGTAAATGGTTTTCACAATTTACCTTCTATTCAAGTTATCACTTAATAACATTTCTCTAAAATTTTTACTCTTTTCTGTCCTACAATTTCCATTTTTGCTCCATAAATATCCTTTAACGTAGACCTAAACCTTAAATAGCAAATACAGTGTTTTCTTTTTCAACTTGCTTTTAGCTAACTTACTTTCAAAGTGATATTTGGGTATGTAATCTTAGATGTATCCAAGGAAAATTGAGCAGTGCCATTTATATCTGTGGTATAATTGCCCACAATTTTGTCCTTCAGGTGCAACTGGACGACTTCATTTGGGACTGGAGAGTTGTCTGGATGAAGCAATTTAATCTGTACAAGAGGAAGAAAATAAATTTCTGAAACATTTAGTGAAGTCGGGAATCAATTTTTTTCTGCATGAGCCAAGGTTTTGGTGTCAACCCTCCTCTTTTCCTGTTCTGTGTGTACTTTCCAGGTAGTTTCATCTACTATTGTCAAGTATATGATGGTTAGATACCATAAATATATTAATGACCATAAACTTTATTTCTCACACTCATAAAGATCTCTTGAAACTCAGGCCCGTATCTTTAACTGCATCCTCAAAAATTTTATAATAAAAATATTACAGATACCATCAAAATTGAATTATTTATCAATCTGCCCTTCTTTCTCGCTCAGAAGATTAGCCCAACCATTCATTCATTTAGCTACCCAATTCAAGTATTCAGGGACATCCTAGATCTTTTCCCTCACCCACATTTTCAACTGTTGATAAAATACTCCCAATTTTATTATTATTTTTTTAACATCTTCTGTTTCCAATTGACCTTATTCATTGCTATTGGGACTGAGTCATTCACCTCACTAAAAGACATGCTCTAGTCTTAATCCGCCTTTCTATGGGAGAGAACCTATTTGTGAATAGGCTCTTTGAAGATCTTATTATTTGTTAAGGTATGGACTCATCAGTGAATAGGTTCTTTGAAGACACTGTTTCAGTGAGGCCAAATTGAATCAGGGTGGATTTTAAGCCACATGACTGGAGCCCTTATTAAGCAGAGGAAATTCAAATACAGTCAGTTAGAGAAAGGAAGAGACCATGTGGCAGAGGCAAAGATGCAATCCAAGGAAGCCCAAAGATTACAGCAAGCCAGCATCAGGATGTTCCACACTGGGAGAAAACAGCCTGATGAGACCTTGATTTTGGATTTCTAGCCTCCAAAACCACAAGACTATAAATTCCATTGTTTAAGGCTACCCATTTCCTGGTGTTTGTCGTAGCAGCCCTGGCAAACTATCAGAACTGCCATTGCTATTGTCGTATGTCAATTTGTCATCTCTTTTTTTTTCCCTGTTACATTTAATTGCCTCCTATCCTATCACCCTCTCCTGTGTTGCCACTGTCTGTTCTTTTTCCACACTGGTGACAAACCAAATTTTCTAAGATGCAAAACTTAATTTATCATTCTTCTCCCTAACACTTTTGTTGAATACTGTAATAAACCATAGTTATTTGCTAGAAATCTTCTCTTTGTTTTACTAGTACAGGCAGTGCTGGTCTTTAGAGGTCCCTTCCCAAATTGACATATTTCCACTAGATACAACACTGGCATCTGTATCTATGCCAGTTGGCAACCTTTAATAGCATCCCTCTTTTTTTTTTTTTTTTAGATGATGCAGTTTAATAATTTTGATGATATTTACCATGTCCTGTGTCCATTACTGTAAGGTAATGAAAAACCTTCCCCATGACCACCAAACAACCCATTAGATCTTGACTGTTCCCTTCTCTCCAGCCCCCCAGGGCCCATGATACCCCCTCTCCCAACCTGAGGCTTCAGTAACCATAAAGAGCTATTCCAGATGCCCTCTTTGCATTTCAGCCGATTTCTGCACAACACCTTCTGCTTTCTTATTTTTGCCCCCCCCCCCATCATTTTCCTATTGGTTTAAGGAAGCTCTTATTCTTTTATGTGGTTGGCATCTTTAGACTAATGCCTCATTTGTACCATTAAGCTCCCTAGCTTAATAATTCACTTTTATCTCAAGACCTGATCTTGTAAAAAAAAAAAAAAAAAAAGGACTTGTCTCAGCAATCTACACGCCATGGAATCATGACTCCCTGCCTTTGTGGCCCACACAGACGTTCCAACTTTAGTACAGCTTGACCAGAAATCAGCTCCTTTGAGCCCTTTCTAATCATGGGAGACAGAAAAATCCATAAGATTCCCAGGGGTTTTCCTTTTCTTTGTCCCCATACCCAATAATGTTGACCAGAGGCACAAGCCCAGTACAGACTTTAGGGACCAGATATGCAACATTCAGTTTGTGGCAGGTGTGTTCATTATGTGTCCTGAACTTTTATGCACTATCATTTCAGCCATCCGCCGGTGCTGCATCTATCGCTTATGAGGAAATTTTCCCGTTAGCACATGACCTTGCCTTGCTATCATATTCAAACAGAGCTACCTCTGGAGACATTACTCCTGGAGTCTTGAAAGCCCCTCTATTCTGGGAATAAAACTTAACCTTCAAAAGACCTCCTAGCAATACTGAGCCATGTGCCTAATGACCTGATCATAGACTGCATGGCCAGGTATATCAGCTGTAATTTCCAATAATGCAGCTAGTAAAGTGCTGTCCTTCATCACAGAATAAGCAGCCCCTTTCCAGAAGTAGAAAAGGAGTGACTTGTTTCTATTGGCACAGCTCCAGGAGGTGATAAGGGCATTTTGTCACCATGAAATGGCCATCAAGCCAGAATTTACCATATTTTTAAACTAAAATATCAGCCTAAGGCTGACATTGGTCCCCCTAAGATGATCAAGTAGACTGAAGCCTTTATGTTGGTTGCCAAGACCTAACTTTTATAAAAGCTAAAAAGGAAGATCTGTCCAGGCTGGGTATCTGCGCCTGTGTTATGACAGAGCAGACTAGTTTGTCCCAGGAGGCCTGATTCTTGTAGGTACCACCTCCCCGCAACCCCCAGAACGTAGAACCCACCCCATTTGGCTTTCCTGGTTCTCCCTTACAGGAGGCTGTGTCCTGAAGTCCCTGACCATAGGTTAAGTACACTACACCTCTGTGTGTTCAGCAACTCCCAGAAGGGGTGGGGAGGATCTGAGCCTGAGACGCTAGGGCTTAAGTTCACACAAAAATAAATCCCAGATCCCAGGTCCGTGCGAAGAAAGAATTCACTGAGCTGAGTTTGGAGCCTGGCTAGAAGATTTTAACTAATTAATGTTAATTTTTTAGATGGAATAATGGAATTGAGGTAGTGTTTTAAAAAGAATAAAAAATGACCCCTGATTGAGAACCACTATTCTAGGGGTTGTAACAGTCTAATTTTATTACTTCTTAATTTATTGCCTAAAAAAGTTTGGCCCCAGGGGCCCTTTGACAATGTATGGAGACACTTTGGGTTCCCACAACTGGACTATGTGTGTGTGTGTGGAGGTGCTCCTGGCATTTAGTGGGTAGAGACAGGGATGCTGCTAATCATCCTACCATGCACAGGGTAGCCCTCATGACAAAACATTATCTGGTCCAAAATTTCAGTAGTGCCAAGGTTGAGAAATGATGGTCTAGGGATATGATGAATCTAAGTAATTATTGTCAGTGGCTACTAACATTACAGAAAGAGTGACAGAAAGTGTGCTTTCTGAGAAAAGCATACACTACATTCTTGTATTCTTGCCCACCACAACCCCTAAAAAGTAATTGAACTTGAATTTGATCAAGCCTCAAAACCTAACCACCAGTTTACAGGAAATACAGGGGACAGAGGAAAATGCTAAATGAAACCAGGGGAACGCAGTCAGAAAAATCTAACCTTAGAGAAAAGCTGCAGAGCAAATTACACAGTTTCTTCAATAAATATGTTTCAAGATAACAAAAGAGAGAGGGAAGAAGATCCTATATATTTTAAATAGGATTAGGAGATATATCAACCAATATAATATATGGACCTTAATTCTATGTTTTTGTAACAAACAAACTGAAAATATATTTAAAAATTACCACCAGAGAATTTGAAAATTGAATGTCTTCAAGGAATTATTTTTTGCAATAGAAATGAGGTAATGCTTTAAAAATAAAAATTGATGATGCCTTGATTTGGACATTTTCTGGGCCTCAAAACTGTGAGCAAATACATTCTCATTTCTGAAGCAGAACCATTTCATGGTATTTGCTTAAACAGCTTAGGAAACTAAAACATGGACCCTGATGTAGATTAGTTAAGTGGTCAGGATTTCACTGACATATCACCTATCATGACTAGAATTAAATCATTATTTCTGAAATTATGTAGTTAATGTCTATTTTCTCTTTTAGACTATGTTCTCCATCAGGGCATGGATAGTGCCTGTCTAGTTCACCCTTATATCTGCAATACTTACAAAGATTATAGAACTTCTTTGTCCAAACCTGAGCAGTTTTACAGTGAATTAATAATGACACCTTGACAAAAGGCACAAACCTAGACAAACCTGTGAAAACCTACAATGTAGGATACCCTACTATGCTTAGCACAGAGCTTCTCACATAGTAACTTCTCAGGAAATAGCTGTTGGATGAATGAATGAATGAATGAATGAACCAAATGAATGAAAGAAGATTAACGAATGAATGTAAAAGCATGTAAAGAAATTATTGCTGCTCTTACCTGACCCAAATAAGGAAGTCCCTGCTTGTAGACTCTATCCATATTCTCAAATCTAATCATCATCAATGATGAATCTATGAATATGTACTTGGACTGTGTAAGTTGTACACCTAGAGTCAAATGAGATTATTAGGAAAATATCACCAAACAATAGCCAAAGAGAGCTACAGAAAAAAAACTACAAACGTCCACCATTCTTTCCAATACTTTCCATATCCTAAGCAGTTTGAATACATATCTTTTATAAAAGAAAATTAACAAAGGTGGAATAAAAAACCAAAAGCTTGTCATTCTCAATTGCTAGTCTTGCTCTTTGTCATGCTGATAATTATGCAATCCACGCACATTCCACTTTGAGGGATTAGAAACTTTTTTAATTCCCCAATAGTCTTAAGCAATTGTTTATCAACGTTTCTTTTGTTGTCTGTTTGGTTAAAACATACACTTTAATCATAGTAAGAATTAAATGTGCATTATTGCAAATTAAAAAGTTTACAGATTATAAATGACCAAACTTCAGATATACCAAAGATAACAAAAATTAACACTTTAGGCTATTTCCTATCAGTTTTTAACCTATATATTCCTTTAATATGGTTGTATATATACATATCCACATGTAGACTTATATGTATATATGCATATGTAATTTTATATCATTTTTAACATTATGTTGGGAGTCTATGATACCTTTCCAAAAAATATAGATTTTTAATGGCTGCATTATAGTCCTTTTAGGAAAATATATATCACTCATTTAGTAGGCATTCTTTTTTTCTTTATTTAGTTTGGTGTGTCAAATATATTTATCATTTATATGTTTATTTAATACTTGAATTTCCCCAGGAGGATGTAAGAGATGTCTAAAACTCTGAATAATAATATATATATATTAAATTTAACATCTCATGAGCAGAAGTTTCACGGAAATATCAGTAATATATGCATAAATTAAGAAAGATGCTGTTAACAGAAAAGGAGTGGTCAGCACAGAAAAAAGGATTTTAAGGAATAAACTTTATCATTTTGTACTTAAGGGAGAGGAAAGGACACTAGATCAGGGAGACACAAGAAATTAGTCTTTAGAAAAATGTTCTTGGTTGTGAGATAAAGATATTTTTATTGGATTTTTTCAGAGGTATGGTAAAATACTCTCCCCAAACTATTACACTATCCTTCTGATTTTATGCTCACCAAAAAATTTTTATGTCAAAAACTAAATTTCTCAAATTATAAGTGGAATCATTAAAGGAAACAAGTATGCTGACATCTGAAAAGCGATAACGTCCTTCACAAGTCAATGAATTGGCATTCTGACTTCTGGTTTAGTCTCATTTGACCTCCATCACCAGGAATCTAATAAATTTTGATTGGGATAAGAAACATTCAGGTTTTGGATCCGAGAAACTGATGACAAGCCCTGGAAAACCATGACTATACTAACATTGTGTAGCTGCCCACCTGCTAGCAATGCAAACTGAACAGTGATAGCTGTTGGGGTCTAAGTGCTTAGAGTTCATTACCTGTTCCAGTTTCTTTGACAAGAGCGTGCACTTCAAAATACCTGCTGTATCCTTCCCGATTTAGCTCAAAGCCTTCTGTATTAATAACTTGGGAGACACAGCCATCTTTTCCTAACTGAAAAATAAATCAATATAATAAGAAGAGAAAAGTTAAATTTGCAAAAGACTATGATAAGAGTTTTAGGGAAAAGGTGTAATTTCTGGGAAGCAACTTTAATAATGCTGTATTAACCAAGTTCTAATTTTATAAAGTAAAACTTGCACTTTTATAATTTAAAATTTTGGTTCATGTATTTACTTATGACTCCATTTGATTTTTTTTTAACAGGTAAGGTTGCTTTGAAAATTCCAAGTATATAAATTACTTAGCCCATCTAAAATGTCAACTGATAAGCATCTATTAAATGGTAGCTATTATTATTTTTATTACTATTGCTATTGGTGTTTGAATAAATAAATAAAGTTTAAATTTTAAGGGCCAGAATATTCATAATTATTTCTGTTCAAAAGTCTTCTTTGGGGAGAGCAGAAATATATGAGTTTGCGTGTGTGTGTGTGTTGATAAATGGCATCACACTCTTTGTAATATTGTAATATGGTGATGGCAACTGTATACCAGTCAGCCTTTAGCATGATTTTGACTGGAGTCCTTGCTATATCCTAAAAGTGCATTTTTGTGCCCATTTTCAATTAATGGTTCTAAAACCTTCCCAATGAGTCTCTTCAGCAAATTCCTTTCCTTTGAAAATTTGAAAAAGTTGATTCCTCTTGCTAATAGTTAAGAACTCTGCAAGACATATGCCCCTTCTGGAACTCCTATTCATTTATTTCCAATGAGAATTGATTGAGAGAAAAATAATTTGATCACTCATTTAATATCCTTAAATACATGTGGACATTTTCTTATCTCCTGACTAAATCCACAAGCATAAGGTAAAATGGAAGACATAGCACATTTCTAGTACATTGGTAGTATGTGAGTTACAATCTGGAATAATTTTATAATTAAGAATTGAAATTTACCACTGAAATGATCAAGACAAAAGAAAAATAGAGAATTTATAAATGGGAATAAGAATGTAGGAAAAAAAGCATAATTTTTCAGTATAAACAGGGTAACAAGGAGAAAGGAGAGTGGATGGAATGTGAAGATAATAGTAATGTATATTTAATGAATTTGCAGATGCATCTCTTACCTGACTGGTAAAATTTTTACAGAGTGAATTCATTGGATAGCTACAAACACCGTAATATGTAGATGCCCTGCACACACTAAGCTGAACTTTCCCTTCCACAGGTTTGCCATAGGTATACCTAATGGGAGAGAAAAACAATACAATTACAGAGATCAATGTCATTAATCTGCCTAGGCTGTTTTGAAACCTTTCTTTAGTGGCTACCACCACTACTGCAAACTGCTTCCAAATAGCCAACTACCTTAAATATTATTTTCTGGAGGAAATCTAAAACAGTGGGACTGACTAAAATTCAGGTGAATGTTTTTAGCAAAGATAGCTTTTAATTATAATAGTTGAAAATCAACATGAAGAAATCATATATCTATGTCACTGAAATACAATGTAAAAAACACAATATTAATAGAAAGGAAAGAAATAGAGCAGTTATTGACTAATTCCTTAGGATAGTATTTATTCAATGTATATTTACCTTATCTATAAATATAACAGCATTTATTTCTGTTTTTTCAAAATATACCATGTAATGAGCATATATTAACTTTTAGTGTATTTTACTTTTACAAGGTAAGTTGTATTTATTTTTAATTACACAGAAGTATATAAATATACTTTCATTGTTAAAAATTCAAACAACAAATAGAAAATTAAAATCCCCTTTGACCAACAGGTTAAGTCTTTTCCTTTCTCTCCCTCATGCTCTCTCTCTCAATATATATTTAGACATAGATATAAATACATACAAATATTTATAAATTTTTAATTTTCTCTGTGTGTTTGGGTAAATGGCATCATACTATTTGTAATATGCCAGTAGTGGCTACATACTAGTCCATTAGATTCTAGCACAGTTTTGACTGGAGTCCTTGCTACGTCCCAAAACTGGCTTTTTGGGCCCATGCTCTGATTCTGGTTCTCAAACCTTACCAGAGAGTCCTCTCAGCAAATTCCTCTCCTTTAAAGTTTGAAAATTCTGACTCCTAAGCTAGTAGTTAAGAAATCTGGCCGATTCAGGGTTTCCTTCTGGAACTCCTCATCACATACTTGCACTTTTTTTCATTATGTATTTTTTTCCCCTTGGGCTACATTCTATGAGACTTCCCCAAGTTCATCTTCCAGATCACTAATTCTCTCTTCAGAACTATCTATTCTTCTAATTGGTCTACTACATATTTTTACTTTAATAATCAATTTGGAAAAAAATAATCAATTTGCTGAATTCCATGATATTTGACTATTTCTTAAAAGATGCACTATTTGCTTACTTAGTATTTAAATCTTTTTTCTAAATTCTTATTCTGGTTGACTTTTAATTGTTTTCTCAGGTATAAAGTGCTCAATTTTTTAAAATTTAATACTTGATTTCAAATTGTTGGAGTCTTCAAGTGTTTGGTGATTCATGTTTATGTACGGGGAATTCCCAGCTGCTCTGTCCCAGAGTGCCTCTTCTTCTTGTAGCAGTATTCCTCCAGTGAATATGACACATGAACTGAATGGTAGTACCTGCTCATCTGGGCTTTGGGGATTTCGATCCCTCACGGGTGCTGCCATCTATCAAACTCTCCAACCAAAGTACAATGGGACTTTCTTGTCCCTTACCTCTCTTGCCTCCTCCCACTCTATTTTGGGGGTGAAGACAAAATAGGGGCATCAAATTGTTGGCCATGCCCTTTCTTTCCATTCCAGGCTTCCAGTCTGAAGCAGGCACATGCTGAGGGACTTTCAGTGTAGAAATTTGAGTTACTGGAATCCTTCCCTCCCTCCCTCTCTTCCTTTCTTCCTTCTTTCCTTCTTTCCTTCCTCCCCCCCCCCCAAAAAAAAAAATCCAAAAGGAAAAAGAAAAGCAATGTAATGTAATGCCCATGAGATTTGATCTGTGATCAGGAAAAGAATCAATTCTCACATCAAGTTTGAGGAGACAGTATGTTCCACTGTTCTCTAGCTGTCACTCCTCATTACCTGAGCTCCTCTAATTCTACTTAACCTAGTGAGGAGGGAGGCAGGAGACAGCTTGAAATGTCTGGCTGCTGCTCCCGCCAAGCACATCTGTATTGCCCCTCTGTCTCTGCCCTTGACTCTTCCACCCAGTGCACTAGAATTACCATAGAGTTCCTTTCAACTTAAAAAAAAAATATATATATATATATATGTGTGTGTGTGTGTGTATAAAGGTATTTAGATTACATAAATGTTACATAAAAATATAGGGGATTCCCATATGCCCTGCTTCCTACACCTCCCACATTTTCCCACATTAACAACATTTTTCATTAGTGTGGTACATTCATTAACAACTGATGAAAACATTTTAGAGCATTGCCACTAAGTATGGATTATAGTTTACATTGTAGTTTACACTCTCTCCTGCACAATTTTGTAGGTTATGGCAAGATACGTAATGTAATGGCCTGTATCTGTCATTGTAATATCATTCAGGAAAATTCCCAAGTCCCCAAAATGCCCCCATATTTCATCTGTATTTCCCACTCCCTGTCCTCAGAACCTCTAGTGACAGTTTTCTTTAGGATACATTTTGAACTGTTGTTTTCTTCTTTAATCATGTAATATATGAAGATTGAATCAAGAGGCAGAGGGAGCATATGATATCCAGCGATGTTAAATAGGACTTTCTGTGATGACAGAAATGTTCTGTGTCTGTGCCCTCCAGAATTCAATAACCGCACGTGACTAGTGGGCACTTGAAATGTGACTAGTGCAATTGAGGAAAAGAATTTTAAATTTTGTTTAATTTTAATTAATTAAATTTCCACATGTGGCTAGTGCTTATGGTATTGGATGGTGTAAAAGACCGGGTTAACTTGTGATATAAGATAGTAGTCAGTAGTCTTAAAACTGTTACCTAAAACCAGATGTCCTAACATGTACTCAGATATTTACTGATATATGGTAAGAATTCATAAAACCAGCAAATCCTTTTCACTCTTTTCCCCCCTTGCCTTCTATACTTTTCAATTGTCACTTCTTTTTAGCTATCTTCGCTCCATTCTAGTCTCTTTCTATGAATCCATCATTTTATTATGCATAATTCAAACTTACATGGCACAGACATTTATTTTGAATTCAGGGTCCACAACTAGCATATTTCCTGGTGCATCCACAGTCATTTGAAATTTGGGTAACACTGTTAGGAAAAAGAAAAAAAAAAAAGCATATTAACATAAATGCATCTATATATTCCTTTCACAAATCATGACTCCATGACTATATTTGTTGTTAATAAATAGTGTTAAGAATATCTAAGAGTCGGGGTTTGGAATTGGATAGAACAATGTAGATTTGAATTCTAAATCTGTACCTTCTCAGGTGTTCACTGAGGGATAGTGTGCCTAAATATCATCATCAGTAGAATGGGAATAATAATAATACCATAACAGAATTTTTTGAGGATTTTATGAGTTAATTAATATAAACTAACTCATATAACTAACCTAATTTCTTCCCCTTTATCAAAGGTGCTTTAAAGCATAAATGTGGGAAAAAATAAGAATTCCATCAGGAACCAACACATAAACAGATTTCTGGATGCCACAAAAGGAAGTGGGATAGAAGTCCCAGGTTAACAGAAAGTTGCATGAGGATTACGAGGTGAACTAATGGTGAAGAATCCTAGGATAATAAGCAGAGTATAAGGAAGGAGGCAAAGAAGACATACAGATACACAATTAATATGCTATTAAATAACAGTGCCCTTGCAAAACTAGAAATATTTTAATATTTTTCTTATCACTAACAGATAATAGCTTCATAACACTTATTTACCATATTTATCCAAGGAGAAGGACTTATATATTTTCTTTCCAGAGAGTGTTTCTACAATGATGTCATACTCGCCAAAGATGGGCTCTGAGATTAACTGGAAGGAACCTTCCACAATCCCTCTGGAAGACATCTCATTCACCCTCTGTTGTATTCGATTGCCATGTGGATCCTGAAAATGAAGAAAGAGTATATTGTTGCATGCTGGATTTTTTCATTTATCTGAAAATTTCAACAGGGAACTTTCCAGTTGAGATTCTAACCTACTCATTCAAAACATGGGTGTGTCTTCTGACTCCTGTCCCATCTGAGTTCATATAGTATTCATATTGTAGCACTTATATTTTAGTATAGTTATTTTTTACTACTCTAGTTTCTGTGGTCATCTCTGATTTCCTAAGGGTGAGTCATTTTATCTCCAGTGCATGAAACAGTAACTGCTCATTTATATATGTTCAATAAATAAACAATAGATTGAATGAAATCATACTTGCTTTTTTTTCCAGTATTATTAACATGTGAATGTTACTGTGAAATGCTTGAAAAAGTATTTCTATCCTCTTGAGGATGGCTACATGAAATAAATAATTCTGTGACAATTTATATAGCCTGCCTTCTTCTGTAAACTTCATTTTGATTTTAAGGCTTCAGGAAATGTCAAAAAAAAAAAAAAAAGAGAGAGAGAGAAAACCATAGTGGAAATAACAGTTGTCTTACCTTAAGGGCAATCATTCGATACTGAAAGAAAAATAAAAGTCATGTTAATATATGAACTCAAGGTTTTTTATCTCTTGGAATGAAGAGCTTAATTAAAATCTATTATTAAATAAAGGAACATAAGGAGATAATTTAGGATATTTCAAACAAACATTGATTCTGACCGAAAGTCAGAATGTCTATTGCTTATGCTGAAATACTTCTGCCAAGTTTTCAAGAATTTTCATTTACTTCTCACTCTTGCACAACACACACTCAGTATTCTCAGTAAGCAAGTCTTAGTACGGTCCCTCAAAGAGTCCATATTCATTTCCATGTCTGGGACTTTGCTCAAGTTGTTTCTCTCCCCCCTAGAATGCCTCCCTTTTTACCCTCCAGCTTCCTTTAATTTACCTTTATTCAAGGTTTTTTACCACATTCCAACCCTTTACTTAATAACCTCCTTTCTGAGCCATGATTTTCCACTGCCCTTCTGTAGCACCTATGGTCGGTACCACTCAATCAAAGACAACATTATATTGTACCCCCTGATGTGTTTGCTTGGCTTTCCAACACAGGTTTAAGCACACTGAAGATGGGGATTAAATATACCTTTCCCCTTCACATTAAGTAATGTACACAGGCGGGAGGTCAAACACGCTGATTTAAAGTTGCCTTGAAAATGGTCACTACCTTGTGAAAGTTAACTGTTAAAAGAAAATAAAATGAAGCAACAAAAACCCTCAGAGCAAGGAAAACTGAAGGAGGATAACATGAAGGGATCAGTTTCTAACCATGCCAATGCAGTGCATTTGGGGAACTCGTCAATCTATATTTGTTGCTGGTGGAAGATACCCAATCATTTTCTCAGAAAGTATGCATTCACAGACAGGCAAGGGGTGCAAGTCAAGAGGATAAATGTATTCTGCCTAAGGCTTAAATCCTGGGTGAAAAATTAGACTGTACATGTAAGTTATATTGTACTGGGCTGCTCTATCCCAAAGAGATCTGCTCCAACTCAGAATGTATAATTTTATTTTTTATGAGGTATTATCTTATAATATGCTTTGTATTTGTCTATCAGTCTGCTTAATACTGTGCATCATACAATAGATAGCTTTTATCATTCAGGTGAGGAGCAGCAAAACAGATGCACATGAGGGTAAAAGAAATAATTCAGAAAGAAAAAGACATACAGAAAGAAAGAAGGAAGGAAGAGGGGAAGGAAGGAAGGAAAGATGGAAGGAGGGAGGGAGAAAAGGCAATGAAGGAGTGGAGCAAACGGCTATGAGATGGTGGTAAAAAGGAGAAAGAATCCATAGCAAAGTAATCTAAAAGGTGACGATATTTCTCATCATTCTTTTACTGCCAAATATCTTAGGAGAACTGCCAGTGTTGACTCTTGGTTTTCCTTTTTCGGATATTTAAACTTAGGTCTCTCCAATACAACAAAATTATGCCCTAAGATCATTAATGACCTCTTTATTGACAAACCTTGTGGTCGGTCTTCAAACCCAGAGCTCTAATGTTTAACATTGCTGATTGCCCCTCTGTGAAATACCCCAACCTGTGATTCCTGTCCAGCACTAATTCAACTGTCTTCACTTTTTGAACATTCCCATATATCCTGACATTTCCTTTCCTTACCTGACAAGTAAATTAACTTAGGCAGAAGCCTAAGACCAGAATCCTTATGTGAACAGGCTGATTACAATTTTAAAAATGGCTCCCAGGGAGCAGATGTAGCTCAGTGGTTGAGCACTGGCTTCCCACATACGAGGTCCCGGGTTCAATTCCTGGACTGGTATGTCAAATAAAATAAAATAAAAAATAAAATAAAATAAAATAAAATAAAATAAAATAAAATAAAATACTTCCTGGAATCCTTTGCTCACTCCTCAAACTGCCAAGTATCCTTTCCCACTGACAGCAAATTCATTCATTGATAGAACACACACATACAGGGATAGGATCAGAAGTCTTAACCCTTATCTAGAAGTCTTGAAACTAAAAAATATAACAGCTGGATTGAAAGCTCTATCTGTTATTCTAAATTCAGGAACATGGCATCTCCTTGATGAACTATTGAGATGGTGTTGAATAGTTACTGTGTGATTAACTCAAGCCATTTACGAGTGGTCAAGGCATCTTTATGAGGTCCCCTCAGAGGAGGGAAATACAGAGTGTATCATCTATAAGTGCCATGGAAGAGGCTGAGCAATTGGAAATACTCTAATAATGAGAAAGGAGATTAGAGTACTGTACTTTTCGATATCTATTGTGATGCTTCCAATGCAGGTTCAACAAATTGAGTTTTTGTTACTTAAATTTCTCCTCTAGTTTTTACAGGGCTTGGGCTACTTCAAAAAGCTGGTGTACAAGAATCTAGTAAAATTATATTATCATTGATCTAAACGGCTTGATTTTCTCCAA
This sequence comes from Tolypeutes matacus, assembly GCA_026826555.1. Classification (NCBI taxonomy): domain Eukaryota; kingdom Metazoa; phylum Chordata; class Mammalia; order Cingulata; family Chlamyphoridae; genus Tolypeutes; species Tolypeutes matacus. Next base: position 1,706,156 of record JAKSZT010054550.1, read on the forward strand.
AAGCAAGGATTAGAAAGGGGCTGATTCTGCTCTAGTAACTAACGACTCTGTCCATAGCTAAATCTTGCATAAACAGTCAAGAACCTAGAAAGTAACATCTTCATATTCTCTTCTGTAGTTTGACTCATAAATATCTCTCTGATCAGGGATGTGATCATATCCAAGACCTCTGAAAGGAGAGGTAGTTCCAGATCTTAGGATAAGTTAGAGGGAAGAGCTGTCTGGAAAAACAATGTTTTGAATATGCTGCACAACTGACTTAAGGGGGAAGGAAGACAGAGTCAGCAATGATGCAGAATTTGGGCAATAAAAACCCTCCTGCATACATACTCCATATCTGGATCCTTTTGTATATAATTATATTTTGGTTTTTTTTCAATCAAATTTACTATGATTCCCCAGATCTAGTAAAAGACCAGTTATATATTGAATCATTTATTTAAATGGAATTTTAAACTGAAATAGCTATGGACTTTAGAATAATGGCCTGGAAATATATAACCATGTAATCTGTTCCCACCATTTCAGAAATGCTACATTAATTTTGATTGCTGTGCATAAGCTGTTGCAATTAGCCGTGCCATGGAAACTCCTCCCCAGAAACATTTGGTGCAAACGATCATCTTTTCTATGGGCCACATTTTAAGGAACAGTTCATCAGTACTGTTGAACCTAAGCAAATGCTGTGATTACTAAAGCTGGGAATTGGATAATTTTATCTGGCCTTATTGACAATAAAAAATAAAAAAAATAAAAAAACCAATAACAGGGGGAAAAAAAACTAACAGGACCATTGCGATGACATTGCTGCCCTTTCCATTTCCAAGAAGCCCTGCACTTTTCCATGGTCTTTCCAACCAAGGATGATTGCCAAAGGATTACCATGGAAATGTCTGATGGTTCAATTACATGGAAGAGGCATAAGAGAAGAAATAAGAGGAAGCAAATGCTATCCTAAAGGAGTGGTATTAGACTTAGATTAATAAAAGGACCTTTTGGCACTAAAGTTAGGTATCTGTCGTGGAAATTAAATTAAGCAACCATCCAACAAATGTACTGTAGCTATTGAAGACTGTAAAAGGAAATTGAATAGAAATGATGTTGCCATGCATATATAAGGATGAGGGCTAGTTTGAAGGAACGAAAAAGTAGTAACATAGAGAAACTGTCTGCATAACTTCTATAAAGCTTAAAGAGTTTCTATAGAACTCTGTGCTCAATTGACATGGGAGATCACACAAGAAAGTTAATTCTAACATGTTTGATTCTAAAATACATGAAATATGTCAGGTATCCTGTTACAGAGTCTCCCATCTCTCCTCAGTCACGGCTCATTGTTTTGTGTTCATTTTCATTATTATCACCCTTGCTTTCAGATCTCCTCTAGCTTTCAGATCTCCTCTAGCTAGATTGTACCCTCCTATTGAAGCAACATCATCTTAGGCTGTAATTCAAGTACCTTCACAACTTGGCACTCACCATCTTTAGCAGTTGTATTCACCATGACTCCCTATGTTTCTTATGTTTCAGCAAGACTGGATTATTGCTAGTTCCAAAGTCCTCTTAATTTCCTACCCCATGCCTTCACCAACATTTTATGTCTGTGTGTAGTAGTATCCTATCCATAATTTAAACATTTGATCATCTTTTCTATTCTCTTAAATTTCACCTACCCCTGATACCTGTAGCAGATGTGGTCAGTGCTCCATTTAGAAGCCTTAGATTCTTCTTCTGGTTGTTTGTACCCACCCCCAGCTTCATTGTGTTTTGCTTCTAACAGTTTGTGAATTTTTTGAGAAATCTGTTCTTGATCCTCTTGGTGAGTTCCTGGAAATTTATTTTTACTTTGGGTGTCACCCAAGGTGCTGCCCGATGCTGGAGTATGAAAGCTTAGCTTCTTTTCCTACAAGTGGGTCAAACTCTGAGGGGTAATTTATCCTCTGCAACTTCCTGCCAATCAGGCTGAAGTCGAGACTTTGTCCCAGTTCTGCTGAACTTTTGCTTGGCTTCTTCCCCTTCCCTGTCCTGCTTTCCCCAGTCTCTTATTTGTTTCCCTTGGGAGCACTTTCTTAATAATTTCCTTGTTCATTATTCCCTGTCTCAGGATCTGGTTCTGGGGGAAAATGACCTAAGATGATACCTCCTCTGATTACTCCATTATGAAGAGGTCATAATGCTTTCATTCATTCACCATTTACTCATTCTGTAATATTAAGAGCCTACTTTGTGGCAGATATTTTTCCAAATGTCCAGGATACAGTGATGGCTTTTGCTTTTAATTTTCTAATGTCACTTTTATCATGGCCCCTTATATACTTCTCCAACCACCTCTATTCGAATGCAATCACTGTGGGCAGGGAGAGGGGCTGAAAAGAGTTTCTTTTCTATCTTTGGATCTCACAGTGTCTAGCACAGGGCGGTATAACCTATAACTTGTAACTAATAACTACCTACTTTTATGTATTTGGGAAATATATTTAATTTTGTTGATTAAAAAGAGAGAGAAAGAGGGAAAAGAGGAAATGAAAGAATTTGGTTTAGTGAGGTGTTCAATGTGTCATTAGGCCATTAGCAACACAGACCAATACTTTATAGACTGGCCTGTTCCATTTTCACTGATTAATTTTAAGAGATGAAAAACAAAAACACCCATGAATATTTACATATTCCCATTTATAACTTACCGATTTCTCAACAGGCTTCAAATTGTCATCCAGAGATACAACTCGAAACATTACTGGAAGAGGAAATAAAGGTGATAAGCGTCTTCTGTGTCACAGCAACCTTCACACTAAACTCATTAACTGAGATGAATTAGAAAGTGCTATAATATTGCAGTGTGTGATGAGTAATTATATATATATTTTATGCAATATCTAGCAGATGTTGGAGTTACCATGTTGAATGTGTTAAGTTATATTGCCAACAAGGAGTGCAGTCAAGAACCTCCTGTCTTTCTTTTGTTTGCATCTCCTCTTACTCCTTCACCTCCTATGTGTAGTCATAAAACATGCTCAAGCTAACTAAATGCTTCATTAAAGAAGCAAAAGACAGGAGGCAGGTCAGATAGTTTAATTCTTAATACAATTTCCCCACAGAAATCTTCTACTTAATTCAATATATCCCTGTCTATCTTTCATAAACCAATCCAATGTAAGCCTCTGCAGTCATCTATTTTCTCCCACACTCTCATTCCCTATGCAGCTATGTCCCGTGCCCAAATCAATTCCCAGCCCAATGGCTCTTTATAAAATCCATGCCATTGTGCCATCAGGGCATCAGGGCCTTCTCTTTTGAAGTGATTTCCCTATTTTTCTCACAGAACACACTCTCCAACTCTTTTCTGCTCCACGGTAGCCTATTTTCCTCCAAATCTCTCCAGTGAAGCCCTCTCACCTTCCACATGGCTCAAAAAGAGGATTAAGTAACTACCTAAGTTCATAACTTCGACTAAAGATAGTTCCCTTGCACTTTAATTCAAAAGTGAGAAATTATTATCTTAGAAGCTATTAGTTTCAATAAACCTCTTCTCATTCTTGTTGATGTCATCTAATGACTTTCTGGTTGCTGCCCTCTTTTACATTATATAGAATTTCACCTGGCTAATGGTTTCCCTTTCCACCAAGTAAGTTTTCGTGGGCAATTTTGACACATGCATGGATGCTTTGGTTTTCTTTTTAAGGGAAATGAAGATCCATGTCAAAATCTGTACATCACCACACCAGAGTGATTGCACTTTGGAAAAAAATCACTCCTTGATATCAGATCCTATTTTGTCATCTGTCTACATGTACTAACAGCCTTTTAAATGTGTTTTTTTCAGTCTCATTTAGAGTTTATTTTCTTTAACTTCATTATTCCAGGCTATTGATCCTCTCCAGGCTTCAATTCATTTATTCAAAAATTTATTTAAAAAAAATCTTTATTGGTAACCTACGTATGTGTGTGCATGTGTGTGTGTTTCTATTGTGTGTGTGCATGAGTGGGTGTAAAATGCTGAAAATGAAAGAAAGATATGGTGTTGCACTGTAATGGGACTACATAGAACTGGCTGAGAAATGCTGGCCTCATCACATTCCATGGTTTTAAATATGATCTCTCTGTAAATGATGCCCCGTATTCATGTCACCAGGTAAGAGGAAATCATAAATCCTGCTCCCTCCTTGACATTTCTACCTAGATATTTAAAAGACATCTCACACTTAGTATGCATGAACTTAAAGTCCTCTCAATTTCCTCCCTCAAATCTGCTTGTGGTGGCATGGAGCTATGTACCCTAGGATTCCTTTAGTCTTTGCCTATATTATTGCCTTCTTGTTGGTCTTCCAGATTTCCAAATTTCTCCCATCTCCCTGATTGTATATCTAGTCTCTCAAAAAATCTTTGATGGTTCTCCATTTTATTTAGAGTGAAACATGAAAAAATGTACATTGCCCATTAGGCCTTCCATACTCTGGTACATCCACATGTACCCACTCAACCTCTCTCACCTTAGCTCCCCTACTCTCTTCCTCATAACTTAAGCAATACTCTCAACTTTGCATTCCTCTAACTTCCTAAGCCATTGCAAGGCATTTATCCTTGCTGTTTTTCTTGTCCAGAACAGTTTTTCCCACTTGTGGCTCACACCCTCACTTTATTCATGTCTCTGCTCAGATACCTTAAACCATTATTTCCCCTCCAGCCTTAATCTTTCCACCATTTTGTCAGTTCTGTCATTTAAAAACTGATTTCTCCTTTACTCCACCACTGTCATGCCTTGGTTCAAGACTTTATCATCTTTTGTTTGAACTCTTGCAATAGTTTCATCTGGATCCCTGCCATTGGTGTTGTCCTATTCTAGTTAATCCTTCTATGATTATCAGAGTTACCTTCTAAAACCTAAATCTGATCATGTCTCTTCACTGATGGAAACCTCCTATTGCACAAAGTAAGCTCTTTAATATGTTTTAATATGTAACAGACCCGCACTTTGCTTTTGTGCGTCATCCTTTTACCCAGCCGCTCCCTCATGTGCCACGCGGCATGTCTTTCCTGTCATTATTCCATTCTAAGCATTAACTTTACTTCCTCCCTTGCTGCCTCTACGATAACCCACAGATCAGAGGGGCTGCACTCCTTTCCCTTTTGCTTCACTGCTGGAAGCTTGGGATGGTTACTTCTTTAATTCTCTCCAACAAAACTGGAATTCACTTTGCTGAAGATTTTATATATTAGTCAGTTACTTTATCCCTTTCACACTCCAAATGTACTTCTATACAACCCAGTGACACACTTCTTTTACTACCTGAAGTATTAACTGCTTTCTTCTCTGTCTTTCCAGCATACCTTGTCCTGGCCACCACATGGCAGTTAACAAACTGTACTATTGACATCTTTGATGCTGATCTCCCTAGCCAGTTTCCTGCTTATGAATTTTTGTTGTTGTTATTTACCTTAGTATTGACATAGTATATCAGATTATGTAGCACACAGCAATTGTTCAATAAAAGTTTGAGTGATTTGATTTTTTTCAACGACATACTTTTTTTTTTTGCTAAAAATTATGATGACTTTACTAGGTCTTTTACTAGCACAACACCCTCTGCTGATTTGAGGACAGATTTGCATGGAAGTAAGAAAAAATTTTTGTAAGGTCACTAGTATAGGTGCTATTTACATTTTATTGGAAACAGTTTAATGTAAAATGACACATGTTCACAAGAGAAAATTAAGAAAAAATTCACTTAGATGGGAACAAATTAAACTATGGGTCACATAGGAATGATATCTTAAATCACTTTGTGCATAACTTGTGTGTTGCACTGTGTAGGTATTTTCCATTTAGAGTTTCCTTAATAATACCATATTTTCCCTTATTTTTAAAAATTAACACAGGCTACAATAGATATTTTAGAATTATGTCAACCATCTGGGAAATATTTGAGATAGCTATATAATAACAGATTGCATATAGATAAATTTTATAACTGTTTATTTTATAGGAAGGACATCCTTATAGTGAGAGATGTTTTCTTGAAAATCTTAATTCAAAACTTATTTAATTCAGGATTTATCTTGCTAAATTATGACATATATTTCTGTATAATATTTAAAGTATAGCGCTTATGTGGCCATAGCTAAATAATTTCTTACATTCAGCTTACCAGCTTTAAAACTATTAAAAGTCTAAGAAATGCCCAATTAAGAATTGGGGAGGATATTTTCATTATATAAAATTATGCATAGAAATATATTTTCCCAGTACACTTTCAAAATCATATAATTAAAGTTCGTATACATCACAGATATTTCTAGTGAAGCAATGGTCAAGAGGGTACAAAAGTGTTAAAATAACAAAACTTCTTTCTTCATGCCATGATAGTGATTGTCACTCACTGTAAGCACAGGGTTGTTTTCTACGCAGTGCTATTGTTTTCTCTGGGCTACTAGGTAAGGTCAAATTACCTCCCCTTCCTAACTCTATGAAGTTTAAGATATTTGAGTTAGGAGTTTAACGATCTTTCAGATTTTTGGTGAAGATTTTTTCCTCTCAGTCACGTGCCCAGTGTCCTTATAGATTTACCTCTGAGAGTGTATTTTCAAGAGAGAAATGAAAATTTATTGAATTTAAAGTTTAAATAATAAAAAAATAGTTTATATTATAAATATAAATCTTGTGTTCTATCAGTGATAACAGCTATTCAAGGATTCAGTGAAACTCTTGCTATATCCAGTGACTCAATTCAATGAAACTCTTACTATAGAATTTCAGGAATCAAGAAGTAGATGGTGGTAATTATTTTATGGGAGAGACTCTTACAAGCTGAAATTACAGTATTATAGAACATTCCAAAATTTCTTAAGGCTTAAAATAGCAGGCAAATAAATTGTTGCTGTAATTATCCTGTCTTTGTTTCTGATCTCTGAGTTAAATCATAGTTTGATTTTTTTTTCGATCTTGGGCAAGTCTGGACAGAAGTGATGACAACACTCAAGAAGAGTTGGTCAAACAAGTATGCAGTTTTCAGCCATGCAGATAATTCCAGGCAGTCAGACTAAGACCTCAATGAATTCAGTAATTACAAATGTATTTTTCTGGGTATGATAAATAAAGAATATGAAGCTGAAAAGCACAAATTTAAAAGATATATATCTAGATAATTTATGGGTCATCTTTTAAGAATTTTAATTGGCCAAATTTACAATAACTTAATCATCAATATCTTCCTATAGAATTTTTGATCTGGATTGAATTATTATATTTCTTATAATTTCTCAGGGAAAGAGGGAGAAATGAATGCATAGATATAAAAATGCAAAAGGTGGTCACATATGAAGTTACAAAAATCTAAATGGGCTTTGAGGTTTTAAAATTAAATCATAGTTAATAATACAATATACTTTTTAGAAAAAGTGGAGAATGACCTGGGTTAAACCATGATTATTTGCAGCCTTAAATCTCAGTCACTGAAGATCAATTGTTTGGAAATGGAATATTTTCAGTTGCTTAATACTGATCGTTCATTTCTCATGCTATATTATAAGCTTTTCTCTGCATATTAAGCCTTGTACTAGACAGTAAATGGTGTGAGAAAAAGCAAGAGAGCTGCTTGAACTAGTATCCTTAACAACCTCTGCCTTCCCCAACTCTCCTTAGCAAGATTCCTATACACCTTTCTTTCCTTTTATGCTCAGCCCTGCCTCTTTCTTGAAATATTCCTTATAAGGAAAGAAAGCATACAACCAGGTTAACCTATCAGATTCAGGCATATGGGTTCACTTTGCCATGGTAGACTTGGAATTTGAGGTAGATTGGGTGGGTGATCTTGGGCATCCTCACATATCTACCATACATAATCATTCTCTTCTTGAGCAATGCTTCCCTCCCACCCTATATCTAAGCTCAGTTGATGCTCACCCCAGATTTAGAACTGAGCCATGCCTTAGTTTTCTTGTCTCACCCATTTCTCTCCTGGTACTTTAGTACCGATCTGAATGTCTACTTTCACTACATTCATAACCACTAGGAAATGAAGATGTGAGGCAAAGGCTGGGGCCAAGAGGAGTAGAAGGGCGGGGACGTGAGGTGAAGGGTTCCAGATCCCACACGCCTTTGTCATCTCCCTCAGTTTATGCTCTGAGATCACATCATGTTTGCACTGAAGCCAGCTCTAATTATAATGCTTCCCCAGCTCTCCACCCAGCCTCATGGTCCAGGGCTAGTCAGTGCTAGTCAAACATCGTAATGTTTTTTTTCTCTATATATCAGAATGTCTCAGTGTGTGTCTGCTGAGCATCAGCATAAAAAACACCTATTAAACTTATTTTAAAAGTTCAGGTTCTTGGCACTCACTCTCAGAGTAAATTGGACTTGTTCACTGACGTTGGAGAACCACTACTTATAGCTTCCAAAGTCCTTGTGATATTTGGTGGAAACAATTGGGCTGAAGTAGTTGAAAGAAAAACAAGTGTTTGTTTTTAAAAAGGCTCTCTCACTTTTAAAAACATATTCTCACTCATGCTTCAGAAGTATAGCTAGTAATCCCTGAAAAAGTGTTTGGGGAAGAACAAGTATGATCCCAGGGGACACTAAATGATATGCTACTATTTTACTTAATATTTGGTCAGACAGCTAAAATGCTTTGAAGAAGATATAGTATAAATATTAAAAATACCTTCAGCTAAAACGTAGAACTAAATGTACAAACTTACTTATGCAAGGACAGTTTTGTTAGTGTGCTTTTCTAAACTTTAAAAGTAATAAATGTATGGGTTTTTCCAAGATGTATCTCAAAAGCAAAATACGCAGATTCATTGAATTTTGCACATCAGTAAATATTTAAACCTGAACATGGTGGCCAGTGTGACCATTCTTAGATTGCACATGTTGCTATGAATCCTTGAAGATAATTGCAAACTGAATGAAAAAAATTGATCATGTCATCAATCAAAAGGAGCAATACTTTTTACTTTGTTCATTCTTTTCCAAAATAGGACTACATGAATAGTAGGAGTCTAGAAAGACACTCAATTAATTTTTTTTCTTATTTTCATGCCCACTGTCCTTGTTGGACTGCTCACCAAAAGCACAGCAGAGAGCTGTGGGGCAAGTGGAGCTCAATGGCTGAACACCAGCTCGCATGTATGAGGTCCCAGGTTCAATCCCCAGTACCTCTTAAAAAAAAAAATTAGAAAGGAAAAGTACAACAGAGATACTTCAGCAATAGTTACTGATTGGTTTGAATAATCTTCCTCAGACCATTGTCGTGGGCTATGCCTCAAACCTACAGTGACTCCGGGTGGACCTTACCTGATTGCTTGCATGCAAAAGGGCCCCATATTCAGAGCTTTCTTTTTTTTTTTTTTTTTAAGATTTTATTTATTTATTCATTTATCCCCCCCTTGCTGCTTGTGCTCGCTGGGTCAGCTAACCACGCCGCGCGGGGGGGCCCCCGCCCTCACCAGGAGGCCCCGGGAACTGAACCCGGGGCCTCCCATATGGTAAACGGGAGCCCCACTGATTGAGCCACAGCCGCTTCCCAGAGCTTTCTTTTAATGATTCTATTCACTTTGACTTGTTTTCCTCCCTTCCATTTTTTTTTTCTTCACACCGAATATGTCACTTTTCATCTTAAAGCATCATTTTAAAAATTAGTTGGGCCCCTGTGCGTTCTCATGTGCTATTCATCTCATCAGGTATTTCTTTCTTTCCACTGTAGACATCTATGTCCATCAATTCCCTTCAGACCCAGTGGATGTGAGGAGGCTTTTCAGCTTAATTCAATGTCATACTGATTGTTCTACCTCGGGAAATTTTCTAGTCACTAAGGTTATACCTTACATTCTTGACACATCTTTGTCACTGTTTTACCGCTAATTCAACTATAAGCTCATAAGCTTGCTTTAACTAAAACTTAGTAATTTCCAAACCTGGATAGTACTAGAACACCTAGGGAGCTCTTTCAAAATACAGTGTCCAAAACTTCTCACCCTAGACTTATAGAAATTAAATCTCTGGCTTTGAGAGTATGTGATCTGCACTGCAAGCAAGCTCTCTAATGGATTTTAATGCAACTAATTTGCTGAGCTTGTATTTCATACTTTCCATTTAAATATTTCAGAAATGATACTAGCTGAGGGTAATGTGATTTTGATACACTCACCTTTCTGTCCAGGTTTGTAGATAGGTTTATCTGTCTGCACGAAGACCACATTTTCACTGGACCGGATTGCCACAGACCTACTCTCTCCCAGGTTGAGAGTGGCTCCTTTAGCAGAGAATGTAATGAACGCCAGTGGGTCAGATCTTGACTCAGGAACCTAGAGAAAAAATTAAATACCTGATGAGACTGGTGTTTTGTCAAGAAATCTCAAACATTAACTGCATGTTGGTATCACTAAAAGTTTTAATCCAAAACATGTCATATCTATTTAATGAATAATCAGCCTTGATTCTTTCTCTTGCTTGGCCACTTTATCTCACCCTTTTAAATTAATTCTCCTTCATCTTCCTTAAAAAAAATCTTTTCTCCTATGTATAAGAGTCTTTCTCTTTTCATATCTCATTCCCTTCAAAAAATTTCTGCATAAAATCACATGGTTTAGCTCATTCCCACATCACCACTTAAGACTGTGCTTACATCACCTCAAACTGAGGACTACATTATTCTTTTAAAACTTAAAGGACTTTTACACACACAGTAAAATCTTCATTCTTATAAAATCAGTGATGTGTGTGGCTCTCCTGTACCGACAATACTCTTTTACATATAAAGAAGAGTGAAGTACTTTACCTCAAAGCTAATGCATTTGAAGAAATTCTCTTCTGCAACATTCTCTTCAAATATTATGGTCTGGACTTCACCATAGTTGAGGGAGACAGTCAAAACTACAGATTCAGTAAGGTTAAAAAGCTGGGCACAAGCTTTACCCAAAGAGCCTTCTTGTAGAACAGAAGGGACCAACAGAACATACTGCCTACAAAAATTAAGCAAGAGCATTAAAAATGAAAGTGTAAAGAAATGTCAAGTTACTTAGCAATCACTTTATTAACTGAAGACTTTTGGGGTTTAAGAAAAATGTGTTACGTTATAATGTTAGAAATACAACAAAAGTCTAAATACGAGGGCATGGAATGCATGAAATGGGCAGATGCTGGCTTGTGAACTGTATTTTCTGGACCCAAAAGGAAAATCTCAATTACAAAACAGCAATTAATATAAGCCATTAGTCCTATGAAGGTTAGCATTGTCAGTGTCTTCACAACAATGATTTGCTCCTGAATTGAGACTACACAAATCACTTCATATTTGTCTACTATTTGCCTAGCTTCCTTCCCCAGCAGCAGTCTGATGCCTTTTCCACAACACAAATGCAGCACTGTTACAACTCTTAACCAGCATCTTGATATCTACTAGGCAGAGAGGAACAGTGTCATTCAAATTTGGAATTTGCTGTACAAATTAGCATAGTTGGAGTATATTGTAAAGTGATAACACTACCTAAAATCAAATTACTGCAACAAAAGTTTGTTTTATCACCAAGCTCTATTTGGCTTCCACATGTAACAATAAAACTCCATGTAATCACTTACACTTCAGGAGACTGAGAAAGAGACAGATGGAAGAGAAAAATGCCCAGAAGTATTCTCCTGCATATCATGATCCTCGATCCAGGTGCAAGTCAGTGTGCTGGAAGCTCCAACACTCTCACCGGCCAGGAAAGCCAAGTGGGAAGCTATATATCCACGCAGTAGTTCTCGTCATGATTTCCTGAGCCATTCACAGATCGTAACCTAATTAGATACATTCTTTTAATTTTAGTCACCTGCCAGTACTCACGTCTGTTGCATGTCATTTGATTATCGCCATCTCATTTATGAAAAGTCTTGCATCAACACTTCCCAGACTTAAAATATGAAACTGTGAGCGAGTTTTTGTTAGCACAAATTAAACCTCATTTCAAGAAATTCAATTACTGCAAAGGAATTTCTATCTCACTATACTATTGTTTTCCAGCTTGAAAGCTAAATCTGTGTTGAAAACACAATACTCATTTCTGATTGACTATAGTTCCATACAGTTATTTTGCTGAAGCAAATTTAAAAAATAATGATAGAAAAATACTTAAGGAAACTCAGAATGAAAAAGTGATTCAAATATTTTCATATACTCTTTTATTAGTAATTGCTGAGGTTGTATTTTCCATATAATGTATTTTTTGCATGCCAAATAATTCCTGACAAAATTCTAAATCATGAGAAAAAATTAACCCTAAATCTCAAATATTTAATATAATACTGAAGATAATAAAATAAAGAATTAATAACCTTTATTATATAAAAATTACCACTTATTGCTCCAAATGGTTTACAATTGTAGCAAGATACATAATAAAGTGGTACTTAATTATTAATTTCTTTAGCAAGAGAAGCTGTCATCTTAAACATATCCTTAGATCGTTACCTTGAAATATTACTGATGTAAACATGAGGCAAGCTGGTACCCAATGCTCCTGAGAAAGGTATAACAAAATGTTCTTTAGTCGTTTTGTCTTACTTCCTGCGATGTCCGTCTTCTCCCCATTACTTTTCCAAGGTTACACTTCTTTTTATGCCTTGATAAACAGAGCTCAGGAAAGCTGTGGAACCATTTGCCTTTAGAAAGTTAAAAGGATTTCTGGGAGATAAAGAAATCTCCCTACCCATTCAAAGTTAGAGAAACTCATTGAGATGAATCTGAGTGGACTTAAGTGAGCCAAATCAAGGCTTAATGGTCTGTGAAAAAAAATATCTTGGCAGGAAAGTTTATTGAAGCATATTTTCATTTTTTATTTGTTCATTTTGTTTTGCATTACATTTTCTTCATCTCCTTGTCAAGTATTTTGTATTTCTTTACCCTTGGGCTCTTGGTAGGGAAGTGAGTGAATGTGGCTCAAGTGGTTGAGCACCTGCTTCTCACATGGGAGGTCCCATGTTCAGTTCCCAGTGCCTCCAAAAAAAAAAACAAAAAAAAAAAAACACACAACAACAAGCAAACAAACCAAGAAACCAACTCAAGGCAGCGATGTGGCTCAGTGGTTGAGTGCCAGCTTCTGACACATGAGGTCCCAGGTTCAATCCCTGGCCCTGGTACCTAAAAAAACAAAAACAAAAACAAAAAAACTCTTGGAAGACAACCTCATGATTGTCTTTATCAAGTTTCTTCTTGAGAAATTTCTTACCTACTTTTCCAAATTCAGTGCCTACCACTTCCTTGTAGCCACTCTGAGCTTTCTTCAATGAAAACATTAGGAATTTCCTACAAGTGCTACACTCTCTCATCTCTCTTTGCCTATTTTTTGTTAAATCCTCTGGCTAGAATGTCTCTCTCTCCATGACTTCTTTCTTGCTAGGTAGAAATTCTTCCTTGTTCTTCATGGTTCAGTGCAAACTTTCATGAATCCCCTTTTGAAATTAGTTGTTACTGCTTTAAGCTTCCCTAACTCAGGTACATATCTCCATTATTCAGTGTCATGTTACACTATAAATATTTATTTTTATCTTATGTCTGCTATTTCTCTCCAAGAACCTTGAAGACACAGATTGCATGTATTATTAATGTTTGGCTTTTCAGTGGCTGGAATAGTCTCTTATATAGGCCCTTAATGAGTACTAACACTTTTTCAAATATTTAATAACTCTCCTAGCATAAAAGAGGGCTTCCTTCCATTCTCTGAACCCACTTTATGGTGTAAAGGGTAAGTAAGCCCTCTTGACCCTCAGAACTGTAAAGAAAACAAAATTATTGGAGTGCCCTCCTTTTGTCTAAAGAAAGACTTTGATATTTTGATGCAGAAAGTAATATATGCATGTTTTCAACTTTTCTATTGCTGGTTCCCCACTGTTGCATATTCCAGAGAATTAAAAAGGATTAAATAAGTCATCATTTTGTTTCTAGGGTATGGTCAATTTACTGACGTATTAATTTGTATTTTACCTACTTCTTTTTTAAAAGGCAGCTTGATATGGTATGCTTCTTTACCTCTAAGACTAAAGAAAATTGGTCGGACTCACTTGACTGAGAAAATGGAATTTATGCCTTTAATCCATGATTTCTTCTTTACATCACAAGTGGGAAACAGTCTCAGATTGGTGGTCACTTATGTTGTCCTTTATGGAAAGCAACAACAAAACTTCCCTGTCTTTGATGATGTTCTTTCACAATTTGTTACAAATGTCTCATAACAATGCAAGGTGTTGGTGATGGGATGACGCATGGGAGCCTTGTATGAGGGTATGCATGTTTGTTTTACTAGTTCACAACTTTTACTATACAACTATTGTTTATAGATGTTCATGTATAAATGATATATTTCAATTAAATTTTATTTTTAAAAAACCTCCCTGTTTTATTTGTCCATTACCAATTCCATAACACCCATTTACTCCAAAGCAGGAATCTTAAATAGTCACTTACTATTTGAAGAGCACAACCCAATATGTGCTTATATTTAGAACATTTTTATTAATTAATTAAAATACTGAGCATAAATAATACCAGTAGTGATACTGAGTGGAGGTCAAATGCTTTCTAAGACTATCAACTAATCTGGAAGTTCAAAGGTGTCATCAAGAACAGGAAAGTTAAGGTGAGGAATTAAAAAAAACACAAATGAATCACTACAAATATGTAAATTTGTTGTGTAGGAAGTGGAACTTTCAGAATACTTTCCTTTTGTAAGGTGAATTGAATTTACATTTACACACACATATAATCTGATCAATCTGATTTAGTGGAGACAACCATAATTATTAAATATTTCAATACCTAGCTCTCTGGTAAGTAAGTATATGACTACCTTTGGGCTTACTACACTGGCTCACCCAAACAAGAATCCTCTGGATTGCCAATTGGCACCTAAAATTTGTGATATCTTCCTTTATAACTTTCTGTCTGGGGCTTATGTTTGGAAATGTGGCTTATTTTCTCTTTCCATAGAATTATAATACTTATGGGATGATTCTCTTACTATTATTCATACCTGCCTCTGATTGTAACTCAATTGCATCTATCTGAGTATGTGTGCTCATTGCTTTGAGATGCCCTCCATGATCTCCAAAATATATTTTTCATATTATATCAATAAATCAATATATCTCTATCTATATATCTATATCTGTAGATAGATAGATATAACACAAACATACCTTCTACATTAGGTAAAAGGAATCTAATTGTTTAAATGTGAAACAGCTACAAAGGCATAAAAATATATGTGTGTGCACATACAGAGATGAGCACAGGCTTTATAGGATAAATTCAATGAATGAGACTGTAATTTCCATAGAGGATGCAGAGCAATTGTTTTTGATTCTCATGACCTGTATTAGGAAATACTCTTCCACTGTGGAAAAAGATTTCACCATTTACCAGAGAGGAATACTGTCACTAGTAAAGTTAAGGATGTGTTGAAAGTAGAAGAAATGATGATGTGAATTTTCTTTGAGGAAAAATGGTCGTAAACATTTTCAACATAGGGGAAATCCCCCTTTTCCTATTCACATGCATTCCAGTGTCCATTTCCTCCTCTTATGAAGCAGAAATAATAAAAGATATTTCATCACAAACTATAACAGTGCAATGTTGGAATAATACCTCCTTAGGATTACTGCAAACCAATTATGAATCAGTGCACCTAATTTCACGATCATAGCTCTAGTCAAGATTGCACTTCGGACGGCCTTTCACAGGGAAAATGTTTTCTAGACAGCAGCAATTCCCTTTATGAAATCCAGAAAATGAGCCCAGCAATTGTCAAAATTAAAGATAAATAACTAATACATAAGTCCGAATTTGAATACCTTGTGAATGTATTGCAATAATGTTAACATGAGGAGCCAGATACGATTGATTCCAGTGAATATTCACATCTTTAGTATACAATGAAATATTACATCCAGACACCTTTCTCTACAACGTGAAATGATGAAAGAATATCTAGGTAATAACTCGTGGAAAAGAAAAAGAATAAATTATGCTTCTAGTCTTAGTGAAACAATATATTATCAGTTCCAGAGTCAATTTTGGAGCCTGTCTATTCTATACTGCTTCTGTCTCATCTTTCTTGCTTCATTTTCTTTAAAGTAAGCGCCTGGGTGGTATTTTATAACTTTTCATATTTATGAAAATATAAAACTTTTGAAAAGAACACTAGCCATTTAAAACCTTTGGTTATAACTACTTTGCATAATACTCAGTGTTAGGTAGTGTTTCTTCTTAGATGGAGACAAAAGATATTTGGAGAAATGTTCTAGCAACTCGCCCATAGTAATGTAGCAAGTGGGAACTTGTCCCGCCCTCTGCATAACCTGTTCTCGACAAGAACTCTACCAGCAACCTCAGCAGAGAGATTTTTCATGCAGAGATGGATGCTAAGCTGTGCCCACTTGTCTTCTCCCTCAAGACATCTCTTTGTGTGGAGAAGAACCACAGGGAGGGGCTGTGTCAGGCAAAGCAGCCTCACAGAGGAATTACCATTACTGAAAACAATAAGGCATTTGTAAACCTGCACTGTCACGGCCAGTTATAAGAATGTCCAGGATCCTTTTGCTGGCTGAGACAGCCATGCTCTTTCAGGTGGATGGGGCTGGGAATAAAGGCATCCCTGATGGGAAAGGTTTGCAGTTAATGTAACTCCAGTGCATCAAAGATTTTATGTATTTTTGTAGCCACCAGAATATCCTACATTTGCTCACTTTTTCCTTTAGATATTAATAAGCTAAGAATTTGGCATGTGTGTAGAATTCTCCCCGTGAGGCAGTTACAGAGAAGCGCAAAGGCTCTAGAATCTCACAGCCACGGTTTGGATCCTGGTTCTACTCCTTACTCGAAATGTGAATTTGAATGCATTACTTACATTCCCTGTGTTTCTCTTGCCTTGTCATTCATTGGAATCATGGTAACACTAATAAGCTTGTTATAGGGAAAATAAGTCAATATACTTAAAGTGACCACAACAGTGCCTGATACATAATAAGTTAGCATTGGATTATTCCCTACAGAGACAGAATATCACACACACAAGCACGTACACCAAAGTCTTACATTATGAAGAACATTACTGAGAACAATGGATGGCTCATGACAGCCCAGGAACTTGTCCTGTCCCCTTTCCAAAATGATTTTCCTGGAGTTAGTCACTTAGGAAGAACTCAGAAAAGGCGATAACACATGTTCTATGTGAAGGTAACAGGAGAAAAGAGGAAAGAAATAGGAAAAAGGAATGAATGTTGAGATGACAAGAACACATTTATTAGCTTCAAGTAACAGAAGGCCTAACTAACCGAGACTTTAAAAATCAGGCAGTGGGGAGTGGGTGTAGCTCAGTGGTTTAGCACCTGCTTTACCTGCACGAGGTCCCGGGTTCAATACTCAGTATCTCCTAAAAAAAACAAAAATTCAGACAATGATCATCTTATTTAGCGCAGATTCTGAGGAAGGTCATACCAGGATCAGTTCAGCAGCTCACCAAAGCCATTTCTTACATTCCTTTCATTCTGCTTCTTTGGTGCATCCATATTATTTCCCTTTTTGGTCACAGTTTGGCTCCTGAAGTGCCAAAGATTATTTCTTCCTAGGAATCTCTCTCTCTCTCTCTCTCTCTCTCTCTCTCTCTCTTTTATTGGGAAGCAAAATCATTCCAGACAATATATAGAACATATCCCTAAATAGCTCCTTAACCAGGCCTGGTCCATGTCTCTAATTGCTAGACCAAAATAGTGGATGATGTGGTGTGTCCTCTAGATATCCCATCATGGCAGTTCAGCTCTGGGAATTACTCTTGGCATCAGAAGCCACATTTCCCCTAGGTCCCACCTCCTCCTCAGGAGCAGCTGGATATCCAGTAATGGTTGCTGAAGTGATATAAAGGCCTGGAAATCTTGCCTTAAGGAATGACAACCCTGAAAAACCATTCCAGCACTAGAACCCCCCATTGGATCCCCTGTGACCTTTATAGTTCAACTCTGTACAGTTCTGTTTCCCTCTTCCCTCACAGGAGTCCATGGAGAGCATCTGGCTCAATAAACTTCCTACACAAAAAATCTCCACCTAAGAGGCTGTGTTCCAGGGAACATGACGAATCACTGTGGAATATGATAATGTAATTGGCTTAAAAAATCGTAATTCACCCATGAGTGTAACCAAGGGTTAAGAATAAACAAATAATTTTCATTATTACATCTTTATTTAGATGCCTTTATATTATAAAATAGCAAAAGGTTAATGCCTGAAATTAGTGAAGCTGCGTAGAGTGGTCTCACTCCTGTTTGTGGTTACTCTAGACTTAACCTTGCCCTAGTGTATGCTTACCTTAGTGATGGTAACTCTAGATTGACCTTACCCTTGTTTATGGATTAGGTTTACCTTTGAGTATACTTACTATTGGGATGGAAACGACTCCATCCTCCTCTGTTTGATATTGGAACACCTTGTAACCAGCCTTTGCTCTGTACACCCCTATCCCAGAAACTTGGTCTCTGATAATGATTGTAACTTTGTGACTCACCCTGTTCGGGGCCCACAGCAATCCCGTTCAGCCCTTTAATGTTTATTAATGAAGTTACCTGTGGTCAGCTCCACCCCAATTATTCATTAGTACCCTGATGTTATAAAATTTCTATAGATCAGGGAGGCAGTTTTTCAGCCATCTAAGGTGACTGAACTCCTTTCCTTGTGCAAACAAAGTTTCTCTCTCTGAAACCCCCATGTCTCATGAATTTGGCTTTAAGGACGCATTGGGAGAAAAGAACTTGTGTTTGTTCGATATCATGAGCACCCTTTGGACTGAGCAAACCACAAGTTTTATAATTTAAGAAAAGGAGGAAAGTTTTTAGGTGAGCAACCAGTGTCTAGTGAAAACCAGAAAGTTGTATTTTTTTCAAGATATTTTATTTTGAATATTGGGTTATATCACAGGGATGGGGGAGAAGAGAAATTCTGGACATTATGAGCAAGATAAAAATGTTGAAATGTGATTCTTTGGCTCACTAAAGGGAAATTGAGAGTCCTTAAAGTTCAGTGATCAGCAAGAATGATTGTAGCAGGAGGAGTTGAGTTCCCTAGGAAAACTCACCGTGGCCTAAGCAGTGCTTCACACATGCGTCGTTTGAGAACCTTATTAACATGTGGATTCTGGTTCAGTAGGTTTGGTGGGGCCTGAAATTTTGCATTTCCAACAAGGTCCCGCCGAGGCTGCAGCTGCTGCTCTTCTGACCACACACTTGAAGAAGCAAAAGTTGGAGAAGTAGCTTTCAGTCCTGGTTCAACAGTGGAACTCCTGGGGAGCTCTTAGAGTAACAATTCTCCAAGTGTGCAGCTGGGCCCAGGAGTGTCTGTGTCTCCTGGGAACTTGTTATAAAGGCAAATTCTTGAGCCCCATCTCAAGAATTTGCTGAATCAGAATCTCTGGGTTTGGAGTTCAGCAACCTCATTATCTGGGTGCTGCTGATACGTGCTAAAATTTGGGAACCATTGCTTTAGAGATTCTGATTTAATTTGTCTGAGCAGGACACTAGCATCATATATATATTTAAAAGACCCTATGACATTCCACCCAAGGAAAGCATGGCTTGTCTAACATTTGAGCTAAAGGTTCAAGAATAATGAATAGAATCTACCTTGATATATGATGTCTCTGTGGGCAATTAAAAAAAAAAACATAGATACTTTAATATTCCTATGAAATATACCACACCCACTGAGGAATTTAATACAAATTTACTAAAAAATAGCAAATTAACCATTTCCTCCTATAAATATTTTCTTTTTATTTATGTTTAGAAGTTGCACTTTTAAGTACTATTAACAGAAAATACGTAACAAAAGCTTCCTAACAAGTGAAAAAATAATTATAAATGCTGGAAAAATTGGCCTCATTAACATATTTACAGACTTTTGCTTAATACATACTCTGTTGGCAATTAATTATATGACATTTATACAAGCATTAACATTTCCAAATCACTCTGAGCAGTGAGAACTTCAGTTTTTACTGTCTATAGTCAAGGGTGAAAGTCATTCAATTTCGAAGGCAGAACTGATAACACAAATGTCAATCTGAGATACTGATGACATGTTGCTCTGTTCCTTCACCTAAAAATGTTTCTGTTGAGTAACTATCCTTGTGCTTCCTTTTCCCTTTGCTCTGCTCTTCCCGCAACTTCAAAATTGTTTCAGATTTCCTCTCTTTTTGTTCTCACTCTTGGAGGAGGAAGCCAATTTGTCAAGTTCATAGGTAGTTCAAAATTGAGAACTGGATTATCAAAAAATGCTCTCCACATATTGGAATAGGTACATACCACTGTCACTGAAGTTGTTTTACTGTGGTACTTTTGGATTGGAGCCATTTGTAACATCTTTGGGAAAACTTCTTTTACTTCCTTTTTTAACTTCTCGTTCTATGTCTAGATACTCTCTTAAAATTTTTATAACGTTTGACTGAGAAGGGCTTCTGAGGGAGTCCATAAGTGGGATACAAGAATCATCAATTTTGCCGGGGTTAGGCATTCTTGCTTCCACTGCTGCAGTTCTATAGCCAGATTGAACACAGCAGCCAGATGATTCTCTTACAACAGAATCACATCAGATACTGCCTCTTCCCCAGACCCTGCGATGGACGTAGTTTTGCTGGGTGAAATCTAGCACCCTAACAACAGCCTTCAAGTCCCTGCATGATCTGACTTCCTGGTACCACTTTTATCTGCTTAAATGTAAGGGCAAATACAAATTTTAATAATAACTGTAATAAAGGCCTTACTTTTCTCTGTTGAACATAAAGAAAGAAAATTCCTCCTCTTTCCCATCTCTTTGCATTTGCTTTAGAAAACCTGTAGCTGTAAATTCTTTTTCTTTGTCTTTTTAAAATGTATGTAAATTTAAATGTATGTAAAATGTTGAATAAGCCTCTTGCAAATTTCACCACAAGGTCTACAGAAGGAAGGAAATCATTTATTTGTAATGTAATCAAGGAAACTCTTGCCCTTATCTCCCAGATACCAGAGAAGAAATTAATACTTGCAGGGGGGTCCAGGCTTCAAATTATAAACCTACCTCAAAATACCCATAGAATATGTATGGATTAAGTTGTATGCCTCCCCACATAAAAAGTCTTTTTCTGTCTTTGCAATCTCTTTGTGGCTTGCCTATGATACATCATATTCTGATTTAATGCTTATTAAGTAATAAAATTACTTTTCTTTCTTGTGGAGAGGTTCTTCTGGGTTGGGAAAAGATTGTTTTTAATTATATCTTCCCAACACCTACCAGTATATACTCCATTTTGCTCTCTCTGTTCTAGCCAAGGATCATCTGGCTCCTTGCTGTTCTAGCTGCTCCTTCCACCAGGAATATCTTCCCTCAGATATCTGTTGCCGATGCCTGCACCTCTTTCAAACCTTTGATCAAATATCACTGCATCCAATTTAATACTTTAGTCTTCTCATCCACCAGGGCATTCTATAGCCTCCTGTTGCCAGACAAAAATGGGCTCACTGCCTGACATGCACAAGAAATCAATTCTGGGAAGTGGATGTGGCTCAAGCAGTTGGATGTCTGCCTACCACATGGGAGGTCCTGGGTTTGGTTTCTGGTGCCTCCTAAAGAAGATAAGCAAGACAGCTGGCTGGCACGAGGGGCATGGTGAGCTGACACAACAAGATGACACAATGAAGAGACACAACGAGAGACACAACAAATGGGGAGAGGTGGTGGCTCAAGCGATTGGGCCCCTCCCTCCCACCTGGGAGGTCCTGGATTCAGTTCCCTGTGCCTCCTTTAGAAAAGAGAAGATGAGCACACAATGAACGGACACAAAGAGCAGACAGTGAGTGCAAACAATGAGGGTGTGTGTGTGACATCATGGTTTCAAAGAGTGAAAGAGGTTTATTCCATTGCTGCTAGTGTAATGAATGAGACAGGAGCTAAAGGAGCAAGTTCAAATCTGTCTCCCCAGTCTAACGAGTTCAGGTTTTTTATGAGATCTAAGCAAAGTGACTTTGGTAGATATTGATTGATTTTGTTTAATTGGAAATGTGTAAGTGCAGGCCCAAGGAGCTCTTAAAGGACTAACAAAACCAGCTGGGGTAAGCATTGCATTGCAGGTTACAACAAGGTTGTAAATAGTTCAATTAATATAAGAAAACAGGGGGGAAACTAAGCTAAACAAATGGGCTATGAGATCTGAAAAAAGCTAAGCCATCTGGGCAAACATATAGTTACAGGACAGCAGAGTGGTAAAATAGTTCCATTTACACAAGATAACAAGTACGGAAACTAAGCTAAACAAAAGGGCTACAAGATCTGACAAAAGCCAGCTGGGGCAAACATGTAGTTACCAGTTGCAGTTATGTTGCAAGATACAAGATAACAAGAAGAATAATAGAAGCTAACTAAAACATTTACATTAAAAACCTTGTAGTCGGCAGTTATGATCTACAGGGAAACAGAGACGTTTCCCAAAGGAAATGGGCTAACTGGGACAACAGTGGTTAGATGATTGCACTCCTACCTCCTCTTTTTTTTTTTTTAATTTAAAAAATATTTCTATAGCACTTTTGATATTCTAATTTTCTATGTTTTACTTATCTACCATGCTGGTTGCATTATATGTATTGCTTGTTTACCCTCACTAGAATGTTCTTCCGTAAGGGCTGACATATCCCAAGCACCTAGAGCCGTGCTTGGCATATATAGGCACTCAAGACAGCAGGTCTGACTGACAGCAGTGTAACAAGTGGCAAATAAAAGCAAGTGGATCCAAGAATCTTTCAGGAGGTAGATCACCAGGATTTAGTGGTTAATAGGTTAGAGAGAGGGAAGACATTAAGGTGGGTACCTAGGTGCTTATATTACTATACACTGAGATAGAGAACTCAGCAGGAGGAGCTGGTTTGGGGTAGATGATGGATCTGACTGAGATGACTGTGGGACACTTGGTTAGACAAATAGAGTAGGCAGTGGGGTGTACGGGGCTAAAATGCATATACAGAGGCAAGATTAAGGAATTATACAGAAAGTAACTTAAGTCACAAGATTTTTAGTGTAGAGTGATTGGAGAAAAGAGCTTGCAACAGAATCTCCAGGAAAAATATTTAATGCTTAGGAAAAGAAGAAGGAGCCAGAAAAGAAGAAGGAAAAATGGAAAAGGAAAGAGTGTATATTAAGGAAAAGAATTCTAAATCTTTAAGAGAGGATGCGAGAAAAAAAACCTTAAAGGGAAAGAAGCTGGACTAAGGAAAAGAGAAAAAGACAAAATTAATGGAATGAGGGGGAGCAGATGTGGCTCAAGTGGTTGAGCGCATGCCTCCTACATGGGAGGTTCCAGGTTGGGTTCCTGGTGCCTCCTAAAGAAAAAAACAAGCAGACAACAAGGAGACAATGAGCAGACAATGAGCACAAACAACAAGCAAAAACAATGAGCAAACAGATGAGGGGGCCATGGAGGGGAGGGGAATTAATGGAATGAGGTCATTGAGGAGGCCAGCAGGGATGAGATTTCTAGAAGATAAGGGATGTTAGTTAGTATTAATTGTTTCAGTGTGTGTGAAATGAATATATAACTTATTTCAAAATGCAAAAGAAAATATTGTCTATTATTTTAGAATAGGATAGATGGAATAAATTCCTTTTGTCCAAAATACTTTTGCATGGAAAGCATCAATTGCCCTTTGATGCTTTGATAACACAAGCTTCATTCAAATCAGTTATACATCCTCCATGAAATGTTCCACGATGCTCTTCTTTACTAAAGCCTCTTCCGAAACACACACACACAGACACACACAGACACCTCACACAATTACATCAAAGCTTAGCATTTCCCCTTCAAATCTCCTAAAATGGAATGTCCATTATGTCCCATTTCTTATTAAAATTTGTAACAGGGAAATAACTTTGGTTCTTTGTCCAAAAAGTTTCAAGGAAAAGGGCAAGAAACAGAGGTGTATGCTTCCGCACCCAGGCCCTTGAATTCTTAGATGGCATTTTGATCATCTGAGTTGCCTGTTGGCTCCCATGCTCATGGTGACATCATGAAATTTTGCAGATGTAAGCATGCAATCCCAGGCAATCCCTGGGACCTGAGGAGCAAGAAGCTGACCCCACCAGGCCCTCTTTACATGCTTACAATTTGAAGAACAATTTTATTACATGATCAGACAAACTATTGAAAAACATGTCAAATATAAAAAGGACCAAGAATTGATCATTTACTTAGGCGGAAAAAAATGTTACCCACAAATGGCCATCATATACCAGAAAGTAAATTCCCTTCAAACTTCTTGAACCTTTAGCACAAGTGTTCTAGAAGAGTCATGCTTTCCTTGAATGTAGTTCCTTGAACATTGATGATGCTTGGGAGGTTTTAAAAAAAGTACGGATGCTGGCATCTCACCTAGACCTGTGATGTGTTATGTTTCGGTAAAACACAAAACAAACAAACAAACAAAAACAAAAAACAAAAAACGGAGAAGGTGTAAAGTGATTCGTAACACAGTGAAATAAACTTTTGTTGCAGCAGACATGGACTGATACCAGCTGTTCATCTATGATAAATCCATGAATAAACATATTTATTAATGACCCACTTGTAATTTAAGTACTATAAGCAGCATACATTGGACATGGAGACTCAAAGAATAAATATGTGTAACTATCCGTGATTAAAAAAACATATTTTTTATTGAATGCTAGTAGGGTTTGAGACCCTGTTTCCAAATTATTTAACTCCACAAGTATAATATTTATTTATGGCTTTTTTCCTGTCTGTAACAGTATTATAGCAGAGGCCTGAGTGAGAAACCTGAACTGCAGTCAATGGAGAGATTTTTTTTTCCATTCCCATCCTCATTTTTTTATCTCTCCTCAATATTATTTCCTTGTTATAATAGTATTATTAAATTTTGAATATTAATTATCAGTAATAAGTGATAAGCTCAAAACCATAAAACAATATCTAAAAAGATAAAGTAAGCTTAATTCTCTGGATCTTGAAAATAAATCCATCCATTTATTAATGATTCTTTACTATTTTCCCTAACCTTTTATGATCTTTCACTTAGAAGAGTCTGTGTGTTTTGTTGTGGCTTTTTTTTTTTTGGTTTGGTTTCCTTTTCTTGAGTAAGCATGAAGTCCTTATGACTCACTCTTATTTTCTCTCTGTCTCTGACTATTGGAGGATTCCCAATTCTATTTGCCATCAT
This sequence comes from Tolypeutes matacus, assembly GCA_026826555.1. Classification (NCBI taxonomy): domain Eukaryota; kingdom Metazoa; phylum Chordata; class Mammalia; order Cingulata; family Chlamyphoridae; genus Tolypeutes; species Tolypeutes matacus. Next base: position 1,731,375 of record JAKSZT010054550.1, read on the forward strand.
GTCTAAAAACTTGAATTCAGAGTTAAAAACAATAAAGCAAAATATCTTAGTTGTTGTCAAACAAGGCCCTACATGTTCTAGAATGAAAAATTATGAATGACACACTGGAAGGAAAGAAAATCATAGACTCAGATGCGAAGTCAGAATATTTAATGGGATAATAAAGAAATAAAATATGACAAGAAGTCACAGCAGATTGAAGACTGTTCCAAATGTGAGGTGGTTCATGGTTCTCTCCCAGGATTGAAAAAGAATGAGTGTGTTCAAAATAAGTAGTTTCCACCTGGGATTTAAAAAATAGTGTAAACAATAAAGAACTGTGGGCATGTATCTATAGATACACTAACATATATATACATATATAAATACACATGACATATACATATGTGTGCATAAAGATATGTACATATATATTTAATGCTGTGTCATATTATAAAACAAAAAAGAGATTTATAAAAGGTGGTTATATAGCTGTAAATTATTTAAAGCTATTTTAAAGACATTAAAATCTTAATGACTATCAGAATACTCTTCTAATACACATAGCTGCACAAACATTGCGACATACCGGGGACTTCTCCTTGCTTCATCCATTGTTCTTTCTTTAAGTTTTCTTACCAGGCATGGTTTCAATGGTCTATAATATATGTAATTTCCTTACCGTTTCCTGTGCTTTGTTTTTTTCTCACTGGGGAACTTAAAAACTGTTGAAATTGTAAGAAACAAGTGCATATTCATCTGGAAAATAAAGTTAAAATAATTACTTCCTTACTAAAGGACTTGCTATACCCAGGTTATGCCTGACAATATACAGACACCAGTCTAATCTTCCCAATAATTTTGCAGGAGAGTCAATCCTTCCCTCATTTTACAAATCCAGAAATATCTTCTCAAAGTTTAAGTCACTTGATGAAGGATACTCACTTTGTAAATCCCAAAGTCATAATGCAAATATTCCTTGACAAATTTTGGATGGCAGTCAACAGGAAGTTAATAGCATTAACATTCCAGAGCCAACTTATTTATGTCTTTACAACATCTTAGGAATTGCTTCAGAACATAAAATTCTCACAATTTTCCTATGACCTTTCAGAATACTGCCCCTCCCCTTCTTAAATCAAAGTTCACAGAAGTGACATGACATGATAAATCCTGGCATTAACAGTAGAAAAAGACTTGGCAGATTAGCCTCGTTTATATTTCAATTAAAGGGGAGTCCTTTTGTATTATTTCAAAAGGACTCTAGGTGTTGGAAAACTCTGGTATCTGGAAATGGTCCAGCCAAAAGATATGTAATATATATATATAATAAAGTAAAAAAAAATTCTACATACAATGTAAAGCAATCTATTGCTTAGTCTTTGAAGACTAAGGAAGTTTTGGGGAAATTTAGCTCAGGGCATTAGGGCATGACTGTTGTTTGCCTACCTTTTTCATAATAGTCATAGACCATGACTGGGGCTGGCTGAATGTTCCATACCAGGTTGCTTTGCTCAACAGAGAAAGTGAAACTCTTTGCTGTATCAAAAACCTGTAAAGATACCAATTATAATTATATCAGAGCAGAAAATCACTGAGGAAATTATCTCCCATAGCTCACAATCCACTTAATTAAATGGGTCTAAATACAATTATCTTACATAATGACAAAATAATTTAATATTAAATTGTATGCTGTGTTAAGTTCCACTGCATAAGTTGAGGTGCAAGAGATTTAGTTGTAAGCTGTAGAGTAACGTGGACATTTGTGTGAATGGTAATGATTTTCACATTAAAGGATGGCTCTAAAACTCATGCCAGCCTTCGCTGGGGTTCAAGTCAAACTATAAAAGAATTATATATCTACTCTTTGACCAGAGTATGTTAGATACTATGAGAAATGAAAACCAGGGAGATGATGTTTCTACACTCGGGAACCATCTGGGCAGGGAGCCAAGGCATCTGTGAAATAACCTGAGAGTTAACAGGGAGAAGATGATCAGTGGGATTGAACATGGACAATTTTTAGCATCCCATATTTTTGACAAAACCTATCAGGTGTATTTATAAACAAAAGAGCCACCCAATTACCCTCAGAAGAAACAAACAAAAAAAGTCATGAAAGAAAAAAATTATTGCTGAACTGACCTTTTCCAGGTAGAAAAGAACATGGTCATTCTTGACTTCAGTCTTCATCACTTCGCCATTGTTTCCAAGCTTTGAAGAAATGAATGGGGAGGGAGGGAGAAATATTAGAACAGATGAAAGTATCATTTGAGAATTGAATGTTTCAAGCTTTTTATTTAACCAATTATCAGGAATCTATTTTATGGAATGGTCCCACAGTGCCATGCTATTTTTTTTTTAAATTAATTTATTTTTTATTGTGGGTAAAAATCAAAATTTTCACAATACATGCCAATATTTGTAAAATGATATATAAATATATATGCATAGATGTGCATTTGCTTACAAAAATGTTATTTATATATATATAAATATATTTTAAGAGGTGCTTAGATTACCTAAAATAGTACATGGAACCAGCACAGGCTGGAACTAAATAAGGAAATAAATTATGCACCATGGAAAATAATGATGGTTAATTTCCATGAATTAAGAACACCATCCCTCCAGGAGTACATCAGAAATGAGTAAGTTTGTTTAAATGATTAATTCCCTGGCTCAGTTTTGCTGTGCAGTTATTCCATCTATACATTCTATTGCTTTCCCTGTCCTGAAGACTGGGCTTCTATTATTTACCTCCTCAATGGATGACAGGACTGGAGTAAATCCTGATAGCATTTTTACATCAACAATGGCCATATTGGAGTTATTGCGAATTCCAGTATATCTGAGAACAAAAGAAAATGAAGAAATGCTAGTTGGGGCATCAACTTAGAAAAGTGGCTTATCTCATGGTGAGAGTGGTGGGTAGGTAGATACTAACTGGCCGTCAGCCTGAAAGAAAGGCAAAAGCTGAAGAGGAAGCACCTCAGGAAAGTTCTTCTGAAGCACCATCCAGACTGATGCTAGATGAGCTGACACAGTCGTGTAAGGTGTAGCAAATAATGAATTATATGGACCTCAGACCCAGCCAAATTCTGCTCTTAAACTTGCTTGAGGCTGCAAAGTCAGAACTAATATACAATCTTATAAATTTATATTACATATACTTATGTTAGCCTTAGACTTGCAAAACAATTAAGAAATCTTTCTTTAAGAAGCAAGATGTTGGCAGAATCATAGACTAGACATGTCTCTAAGAAATCTTCTAGGTTATGCTCCTGCCTCTGAACAGGGTTGTTAACACATGAAGTTGGATTTCCACAATGTATTTAGTTTCTATCTTAGCCCTGGTGTTCAAGGGACTTTCAAGAAGAAATCCTAAGAAAATTCCCCCATTCTACTTTTACTCAATGTTTCCCAACATATTAACTAAGGTTAAAACCCTTTGATTTTTATACATCTAATCTGAATTCAAGAGGATTCTTTTATCTACTCTGAAAAATTTTTAAAAAATCTAAAATTCTTGCTCTGCTCAGGTATAAAATAAACATTTGTGAGCTCTCTAATATACTCCCACCTGTGATTTTCTTTAGGAGGAAAAATAATATCTCCATTGTCCAAAACAAGCAGTGCTTCCAAAGAGAAAGTCTAAGTATCGCTGGAATATATATGTGGCAAAAAAACTTTCAAATGAAACTTGGATACAGTGCAAATTTTACTTACAAAAATCTAGCTCTTACTTCGTTTAAGACGTACTAAATTGTGATGAGCTGTGAAATGATTATGCTATAGAAATATCACTGAGGCAGGTTAGTGTAGGAAACGAGGGATGGCCGCTGGTCAGAACATAGCAAAAAGACCCCTTCTGGAATCCCCCTGAGAGGAGGCAGCTACTTGAGAACACAACTGTAACCATTACAGCGGAAAAGCCTGCCAAGGCCCTGGTCAGGAGGTCCCATTTGAAACTCCCAGGCTCAAAAGAAGCCCCAGATAACTCCAAATAAAAAAAGCTAACAGGTGAAGGTAGAAAGGCAACCAATCAGGACAGCAAATAGCTGAGATCCCTCCTTAATATGGGGAGGGGAGAGGAGGAAAGGCCTTAAAAAAGCCTACCCCGGGGCCCCACATTGTACCTCTCACCCTGTAGTATGCCCGCACCCGTGTCTTGAGTGTGTACTCTCTCCTTTCTTGTTTCTTAATAAACTCTTTTACCTGGCCTTATGAAATTGGCACATTTCTGAATTCTTTTTTGCAATGAAGCCAAGAGCCTAGAACCCAGAAGCCAGAGTGTTCCACGAACATCACCACCAATGCATGAACTCGTTACAGTTGCCATCATTCATATTTTGTTATTTCATTACTGTTTAATAAGTCTTTCTTGATATATTACCATTTTTCTACTTTTAGTTCTGATATCAAAATATGACACTTACCTAAGAGTCACTGTTAGGTCAAAATTAGGTTGGGATATATTTGAAGAGTTTTTCTTTACCATGTCCAAGGAAAGGGAAAATCCAGATGCCTTCTTAGGTAGTAACACATTACACCTAAGGGTGGCCTGCAAAAGATAGGGAACGATAAAAACTCATTCATTCATCCTGTAGTAAAAACGGAAGGACCTTTTATTTCCCTATATCCATTTTTATTGTACTTTATTTCACATTTTTCCAATCAGGGACTAAGATAAACGATATTACTTAGTTTTCATAAGACACAAGAATCTTTAACAACATAATTTAATGAAGATATCAGAATACTCTCTAGCACTTGTAGCCCTCAAGAAACTTCTCAGTTACCCATTTATACCTAAGAGTGTATACCTCTTTATAAAATAAGTTGCACTTTCAGCTACTGATTAGAAAACATCAATGAGAGCAAGGGTAGAGATAATCAGAGAAATATGTGAAATGGCAAGCTAGCACTTCATAAATAACTGGACAGATGGCCTGGCTCTTTTACTCCCTCTCAGGTAGATTTCTTTTACCTGGAAAAATGCACAACCTTGCCCTTCCACATCTACTGTGTATTGTCCATGCACTTTTGTTATTTCTGAGCGTTGGACCAGTAAGCGGTTGTCACTATTAACCTGGAAAATCTCACTGGATTCTTCACTGCTAAACGTGACAGTGATTTGGTCCTTAGAGAAGGTGAACTTCATGAAGCGGGTTATGGCGAGAAGACAGACGGCAGTGTCCTGCAAAGAAAATTGCAAGTAATTATCTGAGCTCTGTTATGATGTAATATTAGCTGTCATTTGTCCATCAACTATGAATCAATCCACAGAAATAGTCCTAATGTGGGTCAACAGAACACCAAGAAACAATATCTTTGAACAGTAGGAAAATAGGTTTGCATGTGATTAAGAGTTGCTGCAATTTAAATTAATTTCCTTCAACTACTCTTAATTAGATTATAGTTTTCTAAGGGACTTTTTTTTTTTTTTTTTTAAAGATTTTATTTATTTATTCATTTATCCCCCCCTTGCTGCTTGTGCTCGCTGGGTCAGCTAACCACGCCGTGCGGGCGGGCTTGCCTTCACCAGGAGGCCCCGGGAACCGAACCCCGGGCCTCCCATATGGTAAACGGGAGCCCTACTGATTGAGCCACAGCCGCTTCCCATCTAAGGGACTTTTATAAAGTGCCATCTCTGCTATTGAAAATAGTGTCAAATCTTCCCTAACAGTGAAGGTGTTCTATAATTCAGTGACCTAACTGCTGCCTTGGATGATGCTCAGGCACAGTCACCTTCAAAGAACAGATGCCAGAAGGTGGAAAGGGTGCTGGGAGATTTACTCATATATGATTTTACTCAGAAGCTAAGCCCGAATGAAGGAAAGTAAGGAGGAAGCAAGGCCTTTCTCCTGAGAATAAAAGAACATTTCCTTGCATTTTCATTTGATTTCCTATTAAGGAAAGACATAAATCACTGTTTTCCTACATATTTCTCTTGTTGGCCATTCCTGTCATTTGCTTTTCCCAAGGTGTAGACCACAGAAATTGAGAAAAATTCTTCAGCTTTGAAGAATATGTCATTTGCAAAAATGAATTCATGCAGTTTTGTAACCGAGGGTTAAGAATTAACAAATAACTATGATTATTAAATCATTAGATAGCTGCCTTTATATTATAAAATAGCAAAAGGTGAATACCTGAAATTACTGAAGCTGGCTATTGTGATGATAGTTCTAGACTGATCTCACCCTTGTGTGTACTCACTATTGGGATGGTCACCACTCTACCCACCTGTTCAATATCCATATGAAAGACTCTGTTCTGTAGACCCCTGTCCCAAATCCAAATCCTTGTGCATGACCCTGGTTTGCTACCTGACCCCTGTCCATCCTGTTTAGCCCCTTAATGTTTATTAACGAAGGAAACTGTGTTCAGCTCCACCCACCCCAATTATTCATTGGCACCATGATGTTATAAAATATTAGAATTTCTACAGATCAGGAAGGCAGTTTAGGGTCACAAGGCCACCATGCTCCATTGTTTGTGCAACCAATATGCATGGGGAGGAAGGAACCTGCTTTTGCTCGGTATCACTTTAACCCTAGTGCCATCAGATATCTAACTTACCATATGGTGCTTATGACTCTGGTGCTTATGACAACAATCTCTTCTAGACCTACATTCAATTTTTACTGTGTAAATGCAAAGATAGAAATAAGGCATGAGTTCTTTGAAAAGGGGGCCTCATTTTACTCATTTGTATACAGAGACTTCTAGTAGAGTTCCTGATACACAATAATGGCCCAATAAATAATTGTTGAATAATAATATAGGATTTATAATATCAAATATTCTGCATCTCAAAGGTATTTTTCTGTGATCATTTTTGCTAGATAGATTATTATTGAGTAGCATCTTCTGGCTTAAATAGATTGACATTAATATCAGGCCCACATCCATCACCTGGGTGGAAGAGAAGCCACCATGAGAATTCATCTGCTGGGCAAGCCACTGTACAATCTTACTAGCATACGTGAGGTCAGGAGTTTTTCGGGAAATGACAGCCAACAGCACATAGCAAGTCTTCTCAAGCTCAGCAGAAGGTGCCCGAGGAAGGAAAGAGGGGGATTCCTCTGTCTTGGGTTTCTTTGCTCTTTCCCAATATATCACATTATCTGAGAAAAAGGGAGAATTTTCACACAGTGTCTATAAACAGCAGATGATTGCCAATGCAAAGGATCCATCCTTGACCTCAAATAGCAACTTCCTAAGGTCAAGAGTTCATAAGTTCCAAAAGCCTTTGTTATTGACGATGGCATGGTCTCCATGCTCGATTTCCTTTATGCCACTCTTTTGAGAAGAAAATGGCAGAAAAGAGAAAGAGGCAAATAGAAAACATAAAATGATCCTTAAAGATACAGGGCCACTGAGAAATTTCATAAGAGAAATAGAAACATAGTGGTGATGAGAGGATACCTATATATATGATTGCTAAAAGTTTCATTATTTCGTTCTCAAGGTCATCTCCATCAGCAAAAGCTGATTGTACTTACTTCTTTTTGTAGCAGATTGATCCAGGATCTTGAGTAAGGATTCCGCTTGCTCCTCTTCTCCAGCTAATGCAAGAGCATAAGCCAGAATTGCGTGGTTATAGCTGTTAATGACACCGCTTTGCTGTGCCTCCTGTAGGCAGAAGAGCCCATTCCGTAGAGCAGGAAACTGGTAAGGAAGAAGAAGAATGTATTTTAAAATAAAGCCTGATCCCTTTATAAACTTGCTGAATATTTAAAATAATCATTCTTTGTAATGTGTATAATAATACATCATTGAATTATATTTTACATGTAAATATGTATTATAGTTCAAAAGTATCATTAAATAAATGTCCAATAGTATTATTACTATCTGAAAAATAAATTTAAGTAGTAATAAAATGGCAGTTTCTATAACTGAACAGTAATATTTTAGTTAATAATATAAATTTCTTCTGTGAGGCAAAGCATACAAAGTTATGATTAGACTGAAGATGTTTTCCTCTTAATACCTAAAATTGAAGCTTATGTCCCTAAAGATGATTTTTGAGACCACTAATGACCCTGAAAATTCCTAGTATCTTAGTTTAGGAATAGATTTTGGAATGAGGTTGTCTGACCGATGTATTGGAAGTTAGCCAGGATGAACTCGCTCAAGCTGAAAACATTTCTACACTGAATTGGTTAGAGAAACAGCACGCTGGGTTATGGCTATCCCTGAGGTGGGTGCTTCACCTGAAATTCATGGCTGAACTTCAGCAGATACGTAAATACTTGAAATCGCAAGAAAAACTTGTATATGTGTGCACATGTACATTCTCCCTAAGGAAGAAGCCAATAGTGTTCATCAAAGGTATCTCTGCATCAAAAAAGCTTGACTCACATCCATTTAAAGGGTGTTAATCAGTTAAATGCTCTCTGTTTCATCCTATCTAAGAATTTAATGTCCCTTTGAATCCATAATCTATTAGATGTGCAGTCAGCTGACTGAAACCAAAACACGGTGGGAATACATACAGTGAGGTTGAGGCCAGTTTCAAGGAACGCTCCAACAACATAAGCAGTGAGTGAAAGATCCTCTTCATCCCCAACCTCGACGCAAAGGAACAAGAGTCATATAGGTCAGGAGAGCACAAAAGAACAGCTGTTCGTCTAAAGCTAAACTATGTGTGAAAGAAATCCTGGATGAATACCATCACTCATAAAATACGTGCAAAGATAGGCTTTTTAAATTAGATGATTAATAGCCACGATATCTGAGCAAGAATCCATCAAGATCCAACGTTATAATAAAATAAAACATAGCACAATTAACCTCAGGGATGCTTAAGGAAATATATAAGCATATTTATGTGACCTGGTATTAAACATGTAGCCCAAGCAATTCATGTGATAGTATTTGACTGTGTCTGGTATTAACAAGAAGAAGAAAAAAAAAAACCCAAACAAATAATATCTGAAGGGATGGAACAGAAAGTTGCTGTGAAGTTTCCTGAAAATACCCTCCCTAGAAGATTACCTTATTTCACACACTGTAAAATTAGAAAGACATTTATAAATCACATGGTTTTCAAACTGTATCAAAATCCCCTGGGGAATTAAAAATTATATAAACCAGACACACACAAGAGATTCTAATTCAGAAAGTCAGGAATAAAATGCAGGGCAATGAGTTTTAACGGTTGCTCTAATCAATCTGATGCAAATAGCATTCAGGCTGTCATTTGGGTTCCACTAATCTAGTATAAACCACTCATTTTTCCCTATTTTAGCACAAGGTAGCCTCCCTCTTCCTCAGAAAAGGAAGTTTTTCAAGGTACAAATAACTGCAGATGGTGGAACTAAAATAAGATATGGGATACCGAGCACACAAATTATGGCAAATTGTATCACCATTCCTCTGCAGTATAAATTTTCAATTTTCCTTTGCATCTTTCCATCTCCCAATATAACACAACTCTCTCTCTCTCTCCCTCTCCCTCTCCCTCTCCCTCTCTCTCTCTCTCTCTCTCTCTCTCTCTCTCTCTCTCTCTCTCTCATATTTCATTATGAAAAGGATTGGGTAAGCTTAGACAAACTAAACACTGGTGAGTAATGAATCTAATAAAAAAGAAAGAGTGGAGAAGATCTTTTAGAAAACAACATAGACAAGTTTGTGCGTCTTCTACATGGGAAGAAAAGCTCTTCTCCATTAGGGTCTGCCCATTGTGAGGAATCGGTTTGGAATAATGTAAAGACATTTCCTCACATGACACAAGACTAAAGTGATTGAAAGACATTCTGCCTTAAAATTACATACCATAGGGAGTTGCTGCTTATTTTTTCAGGAGGTACCAGGGATTGAACCCAGGACCTCATACATGGGAAGCAGACTTTCAACCACTGAGCTACATCCATTCCCTGTTCCATTAATGTTTTGAAGTGGATTAGTTTAATATCTTTTACATGCCAAAATCCAAGAATAGGAGTGATGATTATGAAGAAGGGAATACAGGAAAAGCCCAGGATATTCAGGCATATTCAGACATGCTAAAATATTATGATAGGGGATTTTGAGCCTCCAGAGGGAAACACAAAGCTTAGGGGTGTAAAATATGCAGAAGATGGGTTGGAAATGGTCAACCTTTCTGCAAAGACAGGGTGTCATTAGGAAGGGTGAATACCCAGTGATGTCCCTAAATATGAACAGAGAAAGGGTGGGTTCCGCTAAGGACACAATTTACCTCATTTGTATTTTGTCCTAGGGCAGGCTTTGCTTTTCTACATTTCATTGGGAAGGTCTTGGAAAAGCTTGCTTCATTGAAACAAACCCAATTATTAGACCATCTCTGAACTTTCTTGCCATCCACAAATAGGAATAGATTATCTCCTCAAGGCCCCTTCCTTTAATATATTATCTGCCTCCAAATTTATGAATATTTCCTCTCTGGGTGCCCTGTCTCTCCCCTCTGCCCTATCTACAACTTATTTACTGCAGGGAACTGGTTCTGTGGAAGGACTAAAGACTGAGCAAGGCAACAAGGAGATTCATGAGGAGTTATAGCTAGGCTGTGGCTAAACATGCACACAGGGACACTTACGCTGTTGATCAATAGACGACAGGCCAATGGTTTAGAAAGGGTAATATTCACGACATCCATGTGGGTAGATTGGGTAGACCAGAGATAGGGAACGTAGGCAATGCAAAGGAGTAAGGAAAGCACAGAGCTCTGTTAATCTCTTACCTCCCAGGCATTGTTGAAAGGTTTGCCATCACTTTTAAAGCAACCATCGCTTTTCTGTTTGCTTGAAAGCCAGATTAAGGTCTGTTTCTGAATTTGTTCATCAATGAAAATAAAATCCTTCATTCCTTCTAATGTCTTAAAAGTAAGAGCAGTGAGCCTGTAATGGAAGTTACCAGAGTTAAAGTTAGGTGAAAAAGAAGTGATGATGTCAGCTACTCAAGAGCTTCACTACCATTATTCCCTTTGGGTAATTGCTATTATGTGCAGAAATTATTTATTTCATCCAACTCATCTAATATTGATTGGAACCAGTCTTTATTGATAGTGGATGTTTTCTTTGGGTCAGTAAAAGGTTATGAATAGTAATAAGCACAGAGGAGATAATTTTCAGTGTGCTTACATGCAAAGTTCTTGTTATATAGTCCACAATATTATCCATACATGGAGACAGAATGGGTGCAAGTAGATGTTTGGGGCTTTCTAGTCTCATTTTCCTGAATCTAAATAGGACAGTGAGAAGTACAGACTAAGATATACCAGTCTCCATGAATTTAACCAACTGTGCAAAAATGGGGAGTCCTCATTAAATGACCAGACTGCTAAGCAAATTCTCATTAGACTCTAGGTAGATAGTTGCATTATAATTAGAACAATCAAATCTTTTAATTTTATTTGATTATCTTCTGAAAATTCACTTTGAAACCCACTTCCCTCCCAAATCTGCACTGACTTAATCCTGCCAGCTCTCCACTAAACCCAGTTCATATCATTATTTAAGATAAAAATTTCATCTCTCACCATATGCTTCCTTTCTGATTACTATTCAAAAAGACACTATATGAACCATCATAGTGCTTAAAAAGCAGCTGCTTTTGATAACCTGAAACACAACATTGAAGGAAATTATTTTTTAACCCATAAAAGTTAGAATAAAAAGAATGGTGTAGAGTAAACCCTGGACTTTGGTGTTAGATATGTTGCTAGGATGAGATGATCATTTAAATTTTAACTGCTAAGACTCAGGTTGTCTACCCACATATGGGAAAATATAACTCCTACCATATGGGGTTTTGAGGACAAATAACATATACCATGTGAATATACCTAGTTCAATAATTGGTTCATATTGGCACTTAATTATTGCCTAATATCCCTTTTTAAGATTATTTTAATTGTGTTACCTTTATGAGAAGAAAACCCAAAGAAATTATACCCTTAAACTTTTCTTTAACATCACATTTTACAAGGTTTATATGCCCTCCTTCTATATATAAATCCAATCATTTCACTGCCATGGAACATAACCAATCAGGCAAATACGGAAGTTGGTGAACAGACCAATTACAGCTACTCTTGATGACTACAGCAACAACAAAAACAACAAACAAGCTATTTTGGCAGAATTTTTTATGTTAAAAAAAGAAGCGAGTAATTATTTGAAACTTCACAGTTCTAAGTTATAAAGCTAAATATTTGGCAGATTTTGAAAACTTTTAAGTAGAAAAGAAAACATAGCTATAACTCAGAGAACCTCAGTTCTGATCCATTTTTTCCTCCCCAGAATTCTTTATAATTACCGCTTTATGAGCTCTTGGTATTAATACCTGATTTCATCCATTATCTGCATACATTACTTAAACCTTCTTACCATTAGCTAAGAAAGAGAGCGCCTTAGATTTAGCTTCCTCTGTCAACTCTTCAGTGAATTTCTGATAGTCAAGGACATAGATAACAGATGCTAGCTGAGCAATATTCTGCTCGCCACTTCCAAAGGGCATTTGGAGAGGATTCTCTAGATTCTGCATTGCAAGTGCCAGAAGATCCCCTGAAAACAGGAACAGCAGAAAATGAGTATTGCTTACAGTTGCCATCTCAACATTTATAATCACAGATAGTAGAGGCATTGTGGATGTAGGAAATATTTAAAATTAAGTCCAGAGGGTAGAAACAAGGACAGTGTTCATGAAGTAATAAAAAATTTTCATGAAGTAATTCTAAAGAAAAGATAGCCATGAAGGATGATGTTAAGGAAGTTTCTGACATGAAAAATATTACCGAAAATCTCAGATTTTCATTACGAGAGAATGAGGCAAGACAGGAAAGTGTGTTTGTTTGCTTGATTATTTGTTTTTGGAGACACTGACCCTAAGAATGGGTCCCTTATAAACTGTATCCAACCCTTCCTAAAAGGTAGACAAAGACTTTTGCCTTTTGTTACACAGATTTCTCCTTTTCTTGAGGAAATTCCTAGTATGTTCAATGGGCCAAGTGTATTCTGTGCGGAAGGGGACAGCACTAGCCTGGCCTGCTGTCTTTCCATGGGACCCACACCTGTATCTTTGCTCAGGACCAGATGTATCAGGGAGAGAAACTGAAACCCCCAGTAGACAAGGAGACTACCAGCACATTCCTTCCCCTACTGTCCAGAGCACATGGAAATATTCACTGGAGACAGTCTGACTCTGCTGGGCATGTTTTATGGTAACTGCCTCACACCCCGGAGGTGTATCTGTCCCCAGCAGGGAGGGAGGAAGTTTCCTCCACTACGGCACACAAGAGCAGAGTCCTGCAGGAGCCACAAATTGAGACTCCCTGGGTGCAGAGAGCTGCCGTCCACCAGTGACGCTGACCTTGCTCTATACCTTGTCTATGAGAGTAAACGTTGTCCCATCCAGTGCCTCGGCAGTTGGCTTCTGTTGGTGACCCTGGCACCTGCACCTTGTGCAGGGTGGTGGTGCCCCAGGACTGCACTCCTGGAGGCAGGCGCTGTTATGCTCTTGCCACCCTCCACGTACTGAGACTCCACCCTGGAGGTGGTAGTAGATGCCTCTCTTTCTGACATTCTTCTTCTCCCAGAGTTGGGGATTTAATATGGTTATTGGGTTGTAATAGAACCCTTTGTTTTCTGAACACCAGTTATCATCTACCAGAACTAGTGTTTTATGAGGACATAAGTTTGGAAATGGCACTGTAAGCCCTTCAGGTCCTGCAGGGCAACAGAAATAGAGGATGATCCTGAACAATGATTTTCTTCAGCTGATAGCTTAAGATCTTGCTCTTTTAAGAAAAAAAAAATAAAATAAAAAATGGGGCCATCTCACCTAAGATTTTGAATTCATGGTGAAACACAAGATTTAATAATCTTACCCACAACAGTGAAATAGGCTCTGGCTGATCCGTCTACCAAGTTGTTCGGCAAGTCCAAAACTATCGCCTTAGAAATTTTGGTACCTGGAAAAAATATTGACAAAAAATAATGCATTCACTTCCTTCTATAGACAATAGCAGCAGATTTGTGGGACAAATTATTAGAATAAGATTCCATTATTTATTTTCATTTTACAAATTGCTTGTTAGAAAAGATGAAATTGAGATTTTGTTCTAGTTTAGATTAGCAATACATTCAGAAAATGGTAAACTTGTGTGTTTGATATTGGACCCATTAACCATTAGTTTAGTGGCTATTTTTGGTATGGAAAAATGTAAAAACTACTGACTATGACGTACAAATTAGCACACACAAAAAGTAAAGCTTGAAGACTCTATCAGGCATGAATACCGAGTCACCATAAAGCAGGCAAAACAATACTCTTTATAGCCATAAAGAAGGGGATTGAAGGGCAGTGATTTATTTATGGACCATCTCACACTAAAAGTACAAAAGCAAAAGATGATATTATGTGCTGTTGGGCATAATCCTGATGTCCCACTGTCCAACATTGTGTGATAATCATATGCCAAGAGGAGCCAAGAATATACAAAATGAGAAAAATGAGCTGAGACAGGCCAATGTCAGAGGTGGATTAAAAAGATCTCATAAATATACTTTTTGTTTCCTGAAATTATACAATAAAATTAGGGCATGAAGTAAAGTAATCTTCCATGAAGAATCTGTTGAAACCAAAGGAGAAGACCAGATGTCAAGTGGACTAATTGGAAGAAGCAATAAAATGTCCCTGTTGAAAATTTTTCTTTAGGACTAATTTGATCACCCAAAAGATTCCCTTACCTTTTGTACAGATAAGGAAACTTTGGGTCATTTCTTTTTCAATACCTTCAGCCTATCAAAGAGAAGACAAAAACAAGCACAAAATAATGAGACCAGATCATTTTTCCACCAAGGAAAGATAATCAAGCATCAGCTCACGTTGACATGACCGTACATGTTTGTCTCTGGATGAAGATTCGTTCATGTCCCCTTCTGTTTATATTCAAAAGTCACTGTCTTTATCAACACTCATTTTAGGACTTGTGTTTCCAAGGATAAGATAGAGTGTCATCGAGGGGCACTCCCAACTCCTCTGATCCTGTCCAACATTCCCAGTGGTAAATCAAGTGCTTTGCAGAGCAGGGACAGAAGCCAGAGGAGAAAGCTCCTCTGATGAGTCTTGGTTCTTTTGAGAATGAAGGGATGACACAGGAGTATAGGACAAGTAGATTTGTCTCTTGGATTTGAGAGTCCATTGAAAAAAGGGAGGGTAGAAGAATAGTTATAGAAGAAATAATACATCAGGTGCAAACAAACAATTATCAAGCCTTGGGCCAAGTGTTACATTTCCTTATCCTGGGTCTGCTATTAATTTAAGAAAGGATGAATTTGGTCCCTTAATTTAATTCCTTTAAAATGGCTTGTCTTGCATCAAAAGTAAGTATGGTCATTAAAGAAGCCTCTTCAACGAAAATGTCTTTTAATATTTAACCTATTAGATACTGTCTTTTTCTTGTGGGGAAGAAATCAATGGTTTTTCACGTACATACCTCTACCAACAAACTCTTGACCACAGTGTCTTTCCATCTTAGATTTTGCTGCTCAGTTGTTTCATGTGGGCAAGCACTACTTTGTTTGGACTCAGCAGCTACAGTAATATTCACTCTTCCTGAAAAACATTTCCAAATATAAGTTAATTGAGCACTGGCCCCTTCTTGTAATGGGACATTTTTAGAGTCTATGAACCATTTTTCCAATTTGGTGAACCATATCCCATCACCATATTTATGCCTAGACCAAAATAACTTGTTTTTTTCTCCTATCTGGAGATAATTTGGTATGTTCTAGGGCAACATGGGAATCCCAGTGGGTTCCGTGTAATATTTTGGGTAATCTAAGCACCTCTTAAAATATATTTATATATATATATAAATAACATTTTTGTAAGCAAATGCACATATATGCATATATATTTATATATCATTTTGCAAATATTGGTATGTATTGTGAAAGTTTTGATTTTTACCCACAATAAAAAAATAAATAAATTAAAAAAAAAAGATTGCTTATATTAAATAAGTGATTCATTTACTTAATTAAAACAAAAGAAAGTTTAAGGTAAAATTAACTTTCTGCAAAGGCTACTGAACTGATTCCTTGATATTGATTGTTTATAAAGGGTACATATGACAAAATAGGCACATAGCATCAGGTATTCAGGCCTCCTAACTTTGTCCAAGCTCAAACAAAATAATAAAATGTGGCATAGTAGAAAAGACACTGCACTGAAATTCAATGCTAGCAAAAATCTGTTGTTTTTAATTCCCTGTGATATCACATATCATATAATAAAAATTGACCTCCAGTTTCTCTGCTTTTGAGAATTGTAAAAGATAATTCTTGAGGTTCAATTTTACTTATATGCCTAATATCAATATACATTACCAATGTATTACCATTCTCATATTTTGGTTGTCAGTTTCATTTGTTTTGGAAAGCTTTAATACTTTGCTCTTAGAACTGTGCCCTCCACTTAATGCCGTAAAATGACAAGTTAGTAAGATATTCTCTATCAATTGCCAGGATAATATTTTTGAAAATCTCATATAGTAGAAAATTTAGAAACTTAAAATATAAAGAGGAAAAACAGACTGAGGCAGACCAATGTCACAAGTGAAACTAAAATGAACTAAAATATACTCTGCTTGCTAAATAATGCAATGAAGATAAGATATGAAATAAGTGAAATTTTAATGACACAGTTATTTGTAACTATTGATAATGAGTATCACGTGTCTACTGCATCTAGCATCTAGCATCCTTTCTTTACTAGACTTTTTTCAATTTTCCCCTTTCCCTAAATTTTCAACAAGATATTTCAAATTATTTCCTTATATTGAAGATAATGTGTATACTGAGATAAAACTCTCCTTGGTGTTTGATCTCCATCACAGTGTTCAGAGTTCTTGCAGTCTGATGATCTATTTAGTAAATTGCAAAGTCTTGAAATTACATAACTAATCACTGTTATTGGGGAGAATTTTTGTATTAGTGACATGGGTCAATGTTGGTAAGTGAAGGAGCAATTGAAAATGAAGGAATTAAAAAAATTGTACCACAACAGCAACAATAATGAAAATATGGCCTTAAGAACTGAATTCCATCAACTTATGTTTTTGTACCAATGAATGTTGGTTTTTTCTCCATGCAAACGTTAACAATATAAAATCTGAGCATAAAATAGGATTTTTAATGGAGGAAAAAAAAGAATTAAAATGTGAGCGAGGGAAAGTTTTTATAGAGGATTTAGGGAAAATAAATAGAAGTGATAAAAATGGGTAGGCTTTTCATGAAAGATTGGCACACATACAACTGCTTACCCAATTTCTTAGGTAAAATAGTCCAGACATATGTTTTCCTCTCTCCAGCTTGGATAACCTCACAGCTGTTGTTTTGTGGTGTGTTAATATTTGCCTCATAATCCTCAGATGCTTCCAGTTGAACAGAAATCTAAAAGAACAAGCATGGCAATGTGGGTGGCACATTAAATACTTCCTCCCATCTTAAGAAAACTCTGCTTTATCTATTTGTTTTAAGTTAGCAAGGCTAAAAGATACCAAATACTCTTCTCACAAGAAGATAAAAATGGTAGAATGCACATGATCATGAACTGTTATTCTCAAGACAGAATTTACATCGTTGCTGAGAATTAAAACAATTATTTTTTGAGTAAGGAATATGGTAACATGCCCCCTCATTTTATAATCCCATTTTGCATTTGAGAATACAAGAAAACATAGCGATGTACAAGGAAGTATCAAGGAATCTTTTGGCTTTGTTAGATTTTGTCTCCAGATCAGAAAGAATAACATACCTCTACACATGTATTCAGGTAGCTGAAGACATTGACAATCAAATCAGATTGTTCATTTTGAACAACTGAAAAGGGTAAAGTAAGTTCAACAAAGAATGGCTGCAAGGCATTCAGAGAAACTGTTGATGAAATGCCAAATCCAACATCACCATTCACACAGAAGCTATCTGCTTCCCATTGGGTTATAGTATCAGGGATGGAGAATGAAAGACTGGCTGAACCTGAGGAACTGCAGTGAGAGATTATTGGTAAAGTACATACTTCTCCAAACCAAGAACTTATATCTACTCCAGAGCAAAAGAAAGTAAGCAGGAAAAGCATTAACTGCAGGTTAAAATTAGTTAGAGTACCTGGATAGGGCATTAGATAGAAATCTTGATAGCTATATTTCTATAACATTTTAGTTTAAAAAGGCCACATTTATAATTTTCACATTTCTTTAAATATTTGTTATGTTTTTTTAAAATTGAGGCAGCTTAGATCTATATGCATGAAATTAATAGATGAGAAAGATCTGGTGAAGAGAAAAACAGTGTTAGATAAAAAAAATTAAACCAAAAGTGTGATCAGTATATATAAATGAATGGAATTAAATAGTTTACAAATATTTTACTGCTTTATTTACCCAGGAATAAAAGTTAAGAAACAAAAACAAAAAGAAAATATAAATAAAGTTAAATAGGAGAGAAAATTGTATTAGCAGCTCACTTGACACTTAGGAGGGTCCATATCCATGTCTCTGGAAAGTTTGTTCTTACTGTTTCCTTTACAGCCTGTTCTAAATATTTATTATTCTCATTTTGGATCTCATCAGCTAAAATAAAAGAGAAATGCTGCATTGATAGAGGATAAATATACACGTCTCACCATACACACCTAAATGCTAGGCGATTAACGTGCCTTAGTGTGAAGGAATACAGGGATTTGCTCCTGGGGTCAAGACCAGTAAATGCACATCTCAACCTGGGCATCAATTTTTCAATGCTCCAATATTTCCCATCATAAAAACAAAAACAGAAAGGAAACAAAGAAATAAATATTTAGCAATGAGTAAATATTCATTGCTCCTCTACAAACAAATTTAGAGGAATTTATGTCTATTCACTAATCCAGTTTCTCATTTGACATTCTTGTATCTGTCAATTCCACTAAGCTAATACTACTTTTGCTAAAATTTCCAATGACATTCATATTGCTAATTCTCATGAACCCTTGTTTCACTTGCTTGGTCTCTAGGCAGCATTTGACACTATTAACCACACTGTTGTTTTCAAAATATACACCATTGCTAACTTCCATAACACGGTAGTTTAGCAACATAACTTAACTTATATCCCCCTTTCTTCTTCCTAGGCACTGTCTCCCCCACTGATATCCTCACACGTACTTTCAGTGACGACACTATTACTGACGTCTTCTACATCTCCATCTCCTGCCTGGATCTCTCTCCTGATCTCCAGACCTGTGCATCCAACACCCTTGTGTTTATTTTCTTTTGAACTCTTGACAGGCATTTCAAATGAAACTTTTCTAAAGCAAACTCATTGTATCTTCCCCCTCCTCCTCTCCACTATCACTCGTCTCTGTGAATAAGCCCCAAAGCTACCCACTTACCCAAGTCAGAAACCTAGGAATGCCCTTGACTCCTCCCTCCCCAATTTTCTATAACCAAACAATTAACAAACTCTGTCTAGTCTGTCTTAAGCACAGCTATCAAATCTATCCCTGTTTTGCCATTTCCAGTGCTTCTTGAGTAGTCCAAGCCACCACTGTCTCCCAACTGGATTACTAAACTTCTAACATTTTGTACATACAATATCAACAGTCCCCAAACAAAAATCCCTTTGTTCAGAGAACAACCAGGGAGATCTTTTAAAATCACATATTAGGTTACCTGCTTAAAGCTTCTTAATAATATATTATTTCATCAGGATAAATTTTAAAATCTTTAATATGCCCTACAAGATCTATAATCTGTTTGTTTATCCCTCTTGCTTTGATGATCTTTACTCTTACCCTTGAGCCACACATTTCTGCCATTTGGAAGTGCTCTTTGTTTACTTTTTCCCTCTCTGCTTGGATTGCCCTTCTGACTCTTTTTGTGGTTTATTATCATGCATAAATTAGGTTTCAATATAAATGCTATTTCCTCCAGGATGATATATCAGGCCCTTAAGAAATTTAGGTCTCTGTTAGAGACTCCAATATCCCATAGTTTTCCATTCATTGCAATTGCCACAGGTCATTGGAATTACCTATTTTACTATCACGCTTCTCTGTTACACTAAAAGCTACAACATGTAACTTGATTCCTGGGCCCAATAAATATTTCTTGAGCAATTTAACCAAATGAATGACTGAAGAAATAAGGGATTAAAGTGAATAACTTTTAATTTCAATACATTTTATTCAGGGATAATAGAAGGCTTAGATGTTTCTGATTAAACTCACTAAATATGGTTCAATCTCATAGCATTAAAGTATGTGGCTTCAACCTGTTGACTTGACTTCAAAGAGGTTTCCAACTCTGGACTTTATAGGGCCTTGTAAATACTAACTGAGTCTATCACTACATAAAGTTGCCAGGCCTTTCATTTTTCTCAAGTGGGATTTCTGACTCCCAGCTTCAGGATCAGTACCATTTCAATCATTGGACTAATTTCAGTGTGAGGTCAGAGGGAATTGAGGAAAGTTGTTCAAGTACTCTCAGATGCATCTGGATTCCAGCTTTGATTTTGATTATGTCCTACAACCTTGTCTTGTTTGGATTCTCTGACTGATTATCGTTATTGAGACTCTACCTATTTACCTTATTCATCTAAGACTATGGTCCAGTTTAGTGCTTACAGTCCCCCTAAGAGGGAATGGACTAGTATTTTAATGCACTTCTCTAATGCCAGCTGTCTGGTTATCTGGGCATCAAAATGCTCCATGCCTTGGACTCTGTATATTATGGTCTATACATAAGGGCCCCATGAGGGCATTTCATCCTGCATCAGATTCAATAACACTGACTGTTGTGGCAGATTGAATCTTGTCCCTCAGAAAGACATGTTCAAGTCCTAAGCCCCAGTCCTGCGGTTGTGAACTCACTTGTAAGTGGGATTTTCAAAGATACTATTAAGACAAGGCCAAACTGAAATAGGATGGGCCTTAATCCAATATTACTGGAGGATTTATAAGCAAAAGTGTTTTGGCCATGCAACTAGAAGTCACAAGAGGAGACAAAAGGAGATAGATCGCCATGTGATGGAGTCTGGCTTGATGGTCAGCAAGCTGCCACCAGGACGCTACAGACTTTGAGAAGACATGGCTTACTGACACCTTGATTTTGCACTTTTAGCCTATAAACTGTGAGTCAATACATTCCTGTTGCTTAAATCAACCAGCCTGTTGTATTTTGATATAAAAGCCCTAGAAACCTATGACAGTCATCCTCCCATATGTCCTCATACTGTCTGCTCCCATAAACTTCTGGTACTGTGTTCTGCCAATAAAAATAAATGTAATTTGGTATCTGAAGCTAATTCTTTCTTCTAGTCAAAACCATTTACAGGTTGTCTTATCCTGCTTTATTCAGCTGCAAGATGTCTAACTGAAGCCCAAAACATGATATGATTCACATGTAAGATCTCAGTTTTGTATAGTTTTATCCCAAATATGCTCAATTCCACAAATCCTTTTGGCCAGCCCCCGGACACAACATTTTAGATTACCCACCTGCAAATCTGGGTGAGAAACTCTGCATCAGTGAATATTCTCCTGCTTCCAGATAGAATGGCTTAGGGAATGGGAACCCTCTCTCCATTGGGCATACTTCTGGTTTCCGGTAGTGGAAATTTGTGAAGACTTTCAGACCCATATCCTTCAGAGAAAGAAAGAAGCAAACAAGAATGGTTGAGCATTCTTTTCACATGAGATCTAGTACCATCCCAGGATCCTTGGGATTGAGGAATGAGAAAATATGGGCTGGGAGGAGTGCAACTATGGACTAAAGTGGACTTATTGTTATTCTAGTAATGGAAGAACTTGTAACATTGATATAGGGGCAATGGTCACCAGAGGTTCTGAGCAGAAGGAGAGAGAGGAATGGGTGTAACGTGGGGTGTTTTCGGGACATTTGAAACTGTTCTGCATGACATTGCAGTGGTGGATACAGGCCATTATATGTTTTGTCAAAACCTATAAAATTATACAATAAAAATAATAATAAATAACAAAATGGTTATATGTGAAAGCACTTTGGAAACAATAAAATGCAATAGGTATGTTGACTACTTAGGATCCTACCCTGTTTTAATTACAACTAAAAGATGGGGAAAATTCTCATGACAGTTAATGTTCTAAAGGCTGATCTTTGTTTTCATGGCTGTAGTAAGATTTTAATCAAATCATATTTTCAGCTGTAAAAACCACACTTTTTTTGTGTGTGGAATAGATGGGAATAGAGAGCAAAACAAGAGGTAAAGATTATGGAAATTTAGAGTGAGACAGAGCAGGACATGATCCTTTGAAGTATGAGACAGTCATGCAATGAGTCAGCAATTATTCCCTGGAGGTGTCTATGTGCAAGGATTCCAGTCAGCCTCATTGGTTTCTCTTCCCATTATGAAAATAAATTGGCATGAATCTCTCCTATTCACTGCATTTCCGATCATTCAGTCACCCAAGACAAATACCCAAGAATCATCCTAAACTCCTCCCTCTCTCCTTTCCAACTCCTATGTCTATTCAATTATCAAGTCCTGCCCATTCTAGTTACTAAACATCTCTTAACATATTTCTCTATTAGTTATGACAGACGGGCCGGGAGTAACAAATAAAACCCATAATGTTGCAATCATAAAATATTTGGCTATAATTTCGTCAGATGGTCTCATCAACTGCCAAGGATAGTACCTGTATGCTCAGGAAGAAGAGGAAAGACATTTTTTTAGGAGGAAGAAGTCTCTGCTTGCTGAGGACTAAATATGTACCTGCACCTTTCTTCCCATGCTCATCCGCCTCCAGGAGAGACAACCCTAGCTCCATCCTGTTCAACATCTAGGATTTCTTAGTGATGCACACTTTTCACCATTAGATTCAGAAGTAGTTCCTAATGGCCCAGAGATTTATAAACATTATCTGTCCCTCTTTTCATAATGAATAGAAAATGATGGAGCAAGTGTCATGAAAACCACAATAGAAATATTCCCATTCAGAATAAGAGGAAGCACTCAGCAGCCACTAGTCCAAAATAATCATGGGATCCTCCTGAGCAAGAAATGCGAGAACCCCGTGCCCTGCATCAAAATATAATTCAAAAATTTAAAAACATAATTCTCATACAAATAGTGAGTAAATATCAAATACTTAATCATTAATGAGGGAACCAGCAGGGTGGCAAAGCTGGTTCAAATGAGTATATGAGAAATTGAAGTATATATAGTTGTTGAAAGAAAGAGCTGGAATAAGACTGCAAAGTCAGATACAAAACTGGATAATGTTCTATGGGGCAATAAAATAATAATTTGGGGAGAGAGGAATCTATCAATCAGAAGTCATTTGTTTCCCTATCAGACAAAATTTATTTGCAACTTGTCAATCTTCTACAAGTTAATATCTAAATTTGTAGTTAGAATCTGGCAAGAGACTTAGGTGGCTTGTCAGACAATGCTCTACATGACTTTGGAAGGGCATGAAAAACAGAAATATTTTTGCCTTATTTCCAAGTTTAGATAATTTCTTAACATGTAGCAATGAGGAGTAACCAAGAAACACTATACTTGGGCCCTTCCCACTCATTTTCTCTAAAGTTATTGACTTAATAGACACTTGATTGGTCTTACAAGTTATTTCAGGTTATTACCAAATATTGGATCACTTGCATAGCATGGATCTCCACTTTTTTCAGCCTGAAATATTTCTCTTTTTGTCATCCATCTCCCAGCACTAAACCAATGCTATATTTGGCAGTTTTAGATTATTTTATGAATCCTAAAAAGAGAAAGAGTATGTTTGTGGGCTGGTCCTCTCCTGTGGGTATGAGACTTTTTCAATTGGATTACCCAGTGAGGTGTGATTCAGGTTGAGGATCCGCCTTCTTGCCAGGTCTGATAAAAAACAGACACACTAGAAAAGAGAGCTCTGTTATTTTTAACTCTGCCATGTGACAGAAAGGAGAGGCTCAGGAGCTGAGGTTCCAGGGAACGGTGAGCTTTATGCCTGATAGCTTGCAGCTGAAATCAGCTGAGCCTGAGAGAAGAAGGTCAGAGGGGAAGGCAGAGACCAAACAGAGATTGCCCGCCATCTTGCTTCAACACATGGCAGCTGACTTTGGTGAGAAATCACCTCTTGCAGTGCTTTGACTTGGACTTTTCACGGACTTTGAACTTGTAAGCTTTTACTCCAAATAAATACTCTTTGGAAAAGCCAAAAAAAGAGACATATCACCTATATTGTAATGACCAGTAGATCCTAAATACACACATCTCCTGGGTTTGTGAGGGTTCTGTGATCCCAAAAATCAAGCCACCTTTTTTTTGATTAATGGAAAATTCCCAGTTTAGAGGAAAAATAATACTCACTATGATTTATCTAACACTTATTATGCCTTAGCATTTTGTTAAGTATTTTACATAGTGCCCCATTTATGCCTAAGCGGGAAAATAGGAATGAGATAGACATTTTCATTATTCTAATTAATACCAAACACACACACACACACACACACACAATGCCCAGCCAGTAAATTGGAGAGCTTGTACTTGAACTAAAGTTTGTCTGATTCTATGCCCCATTTCTTATGAGCCTTTGCTTTTAATTAGTATTTGTGGTTCTTGATTTAACTATTTCCACAAAAGATTTATTGCAATAAATTGAAGACTGTCTTGTTTTCTAACATGGCATTTGGTAATGCCAGCCACATAATTTATTTCCAAAGAAAAGAGAAAAAAAAAAATTAACATATCCTCTTTATAAGACAGTTGCTGTGTGCTCTATTAGATTACAGACACTAAGTGCAAAGAATAGATGAAAACCACATAATTAATAAAACAGATATGCATAATGCAGAACCAAAATTAAAACTGGAATAAGATATTTTCTACAATCTTCAGTGAACTTACCCTGAGAATATCATGAATGTCTCCATCCCCATAATTGCTTACAGGCTTATAATACAAACCATTGTAAAACATATCCTTCTGAGGAATGCAAGGATCTCGCTTTTCATCATCAAGGTTGAGACCATGATAGAAATAATCAGACAGTTCTATATTTGGGAGCAGATAGTATACCTATAAGAAAAATCATATGTTTATAATGATTTTTAATACTTCTTTTATAATTACAAAATTGGCAAATTTTGTGCCATAATCAGATATTCCTGTTTTTTTTCTTTAAGAGCATGACCACAATATTTGATTCAACACCTTTGAGCCCTCTCATCTTTCCAAAAAGGAAGCCTTCAATTTTGTTTTAAGCAGTCAATGTCATGTTCACAATTTTTTCAGCTCTGGTACAGGATTTAGGCGAGCATGCAAGCAAAGGAATACCTGGAGATAACTGATTAATCTAAAGTTGGTCAACAAATAATTCATGGAAATTATAGTGCTAGAAATTCCAGGTCTAAGAATAGCATAATGATAGCTGATTGGTTCCAAATCTTCTCGCATAGATTTTCAAAGAAAACATGAAATCAACAAAGAGAATAAATAATGGAAAAACTATGACTCATATCTTAAGCATTATTAGGAGACAGAGAATACCATGGACTTCAAATTACTTGTTAGCAGAGAAATGAGCTCCAAATTCCAAGGGTCCTGTTGTGTGGAAAGTTGGAGAAGGAAGGCTTAAGAAACTACATGAAGAAAGAAGAGAGTGGTATGGAAAATTTAGAAACCAAATCAACTACCAATAAACAGAAGTCCAAATACAGTGTCAAAATACATAGCCCCGGCACCATCCTGGTACTTGATAGTTCCCAGTGCCAGCCCCAGGAAAGGGCTTGAAATGAAAGGGCTGGAAGTGGCAGCCTCCACAAATCATGGATGATGGTAATGAATGGGATTAAGAGAAGAATGACCTTTCAGGACAGAGCACTGAAAAAAAGGATGGATAGAAAAGGGGGAAATTAAGGACACTGATGAAACAATAGAGGAATAAAACATGCTGACCCCTCCCCTCCTCCACCCCCATTACCACTACCCCCAATATTTTGCAGTAAAGAAGTCAAACTCAACTAAAATAAGAGAAAAGGGCACTCTTTGATTAAGAACACTGCCCACAAAATGCCAAGAACTAGAAAACAACTTAAATCTGTTCTATAAAAAGAAAACAGAAAATGAAAATGGAAGTATTTCAGCTGATGAAACTTCTTTGCAAAAGTAAATAGATAATAAATGAAGAAACAAATTAATTCACGAAGCAGAGATGCACATATAGTCTTAATATGCAAAAATTGCTTATTAATTCAAAGGGGGAAATTATCCAGTGGAGATATAGGAAAACACCTTGATCAAGTGATGAAAATGATTATCAGTGGTGAGCAGATGGCTGTTGTGTGCCTCACAGGTGATAGTGAGAAACACCCAACATCACTTATGTGGTCTTCTGTCCAAGGTTGCAAACCTCCATTTAAACATGAAAAACATTGAACAAACCTAAAACGAGGAACATTTTATTTAAAAAGAACAGATCTGTGTTCTTAAAAAGTGTCAACTTTATAAAAGACAAAAAAAAAAAAAAAAAAGTAAATCCCTGATCCAGATTAAAGGAGACTAAAGAGACATGACTATCAAATGTACTATGAGATTTTGGCCTGGATCTTTTCCTAAAGGGAAAAATTGCAGTAAAGATGTCTGACAAAAACTGGTAGATTAGAACAAAAGCATTGAATCAATGTTAATGTACTGCATTTGAAAACTTTATTACAGTTATGTAAGAGAATACCCTTGCTTTTGGGAAATGAACAATTTAAGGGGTAAAGTAGTATAATGTAAGTATGATACTATTAAATGGTTCAGAAAAAATACTATGTTCGTGTGTGGGGGAGAGAGAGAGAGGAATGGAAATCAAATATGATGAAATATTAAAAATTGGTGAGTGGGTAGAGGGTACAAGGGAGCTGTCTGTATAATTCTTGTACCATTTAAAATTACATCAAACTAAAAATTCCTTATATGAATGGGAAGAAATAAAAATGCATTCAGTTGCATATCATTTATTCTAATTTATACTTGATTTAACGTTAATATGGCCTGGTACACATTTGAGCTGGAATAGATAATAAATAAGTACAATTTCTTTGGGGTCTGGTACCATATTTTGGGACACTTGAATCTTCTTATTTGGTAAAATGCTTCAGAGACTTCCTATTTGTGGTTCTTTGATGAATTTTCTGCAAGGCAGTTTGCCTAAGACCTTGATACTTCTAGTTGTGGCAAGAGTGAGCACAACTTATTTACTCTGGATCCATGAAACTCTTAGAACTATATATATATTCCACATTTATAAATAAATTTGTCCTTATTTTTCAGTGCCTCTTCAGATTCTGAAAGTAGTTAGATGCTTCTCAGCTCTCTCTAACATGAAACCTAAATGCATTTAAGTTTCAAGTTTTGCATTGGAAAAAGGAACATATAGTTTATGCCACGATTCATAGTTACCAAATATTGATGAATTATTTTTCTAGATTTATATTTAAACTAGACTTACTATTAAGTGTTTATTTTAAAAGCAGAATGCAAAACTGGGTTTGTCAGTGAGATTTCAATTTTCTCTGCAGAGAAGAAATTTAAAAGACCTACAACAAAAATGTAAAGAAATCTAAGCATTAAGATTATAGGTGACCTGAAAATTTTCATTCTTTACTCCTTTGTATATTTCGCACATTCCGACAATACACAGTGTTATGGGTAGAATGGCATCTCCCCGGAAGGTCTCTTGAAGTCCTAACCTCCAGTACTCCAGCTGTAATTAGTTAAGTTAATATGAGGTCCTGCTGGAGTTGGGAGGGTCCTTAACCAATATGAGCAATATCCTTATGAGGAGAGAAGATGACACAGACAGAGAGAAGACCATGTGAAGATAGAGGCAGAGATGGAGTGATGACTCCTCAAGGCAAGGAACCCCAAGGATGGCCGGCAAACACCAGAAGCAAGAAGGGGAAAGGAAGGATTCTCCCCGACAGATTTTGTAGTCCTGCCGACACTGTGACTTCAAACTTACAGCCTCCGGAACAGTGAGACAATACATTTCTTTTTGTTTTAAGTCACTCAGTTTGTGGTAATTTGTTATAGTAGCCTGAGAAAACTTATACACACAGCATCATTTTAATAATCAGAAAAATGTCATAATTATTAAACTTATATTTAACTATGATAAACATATCAATAGTTACTTATGTATTTGTATTGACAATAAAGAACAAATATTCTATTGTAATTAACTGAAATAATTTTGATATGAAATTCTGGAATCACTGGCCTAGATGTGCTTATGAAAATATGTTTCATTAAGAGACAATAACTGTAGACACTAAGTATCCTTTAAAACTGAGATTTCCTTTAACCCTTGGTTTCCATACCTATTGTACTTATCATTGTTGTATTTATTCTTAACCAAGCCTGATTATTTATAGAATTCTGTATTGTTATTAGTGCTAGGTCGGCCAAGAAGAATAATTGAGTATATGAACCCATGAGAGGCAAAGAAAGAAAATGTTTGCTATTTCCCACATGTTCCGTGTCAAATATAAACATCGTCTGAAGTGTCATGCGTGTAGGAATGCAGACAAAACTGAGAAAAATAAAGAATTCAGAGAACTTACACTTTCAGCTGACAGCTGTTTTTCTGATTTCAGAAGAAAAACACTTTTATCCACAGCCCTGAGGGCGCAGAATGAATTAGCAGCTGCTTGAAGATGAAGATTAGCCTGAGAGCCAGGCAGCCCCTGCTCCTCAGAAAACGTTAGGCTCACCTGAAGTGCAGAAAGAAAAGCAATGGGAGTAGAGGTAAAGTTACAGGAAGAGAATTGGAAACTATTCCATCATTTCCAGATATAGCCTCATGACCTTCTGTACCTATATTTCTCCTGCCCACTGTGACCCTCAGCTCTCCTTGCAGGGACATCTCCTTCACATCTCAGGATCGTCGTTGCTATCAAAGCTTATTCATTCTGGTTGGTGATTCTCCTATTCCCTAATACTTCAATTATGCCAACCTATATTGTCAGGTTACCATGTCAAGGCAACTAGTCAGATGAGGAAGAGACAACAGAGAGCAAGTTGTTCAGCCCTCGCACCGGGGACGGATCACGAATAGAAGAGGCATCACCTTGTTTTTAAAGCACTTGTCGACCTGGAGTCTGACACTGTCGGCCACAATCTCCCCACTGGGGTGAAGGGTGTAGACAAACATGACAGCCACGGGAGCCAGGTCAGCATTGGTGTTGATAGGGAATGAGAAATTTCCATTCCAAGCTGTGTAAAGAGCAGATGCTGTCAACGGATACAATGCCAAAAGCTTCCTGGATCACTGGGTACACTCAGATAAAAGAAAATGAGTTATATATAGAAGGAACAACGTAGGTATTATTTTAAAGGAAAATAATTAAACAATGGGAACTGCTTATACAAATAATGAAGACTGTATAATTTAGACAATAACAATATGTAGTTTCTGGACATCACTTTCTGACAATGTATCTGATGAAGTGGAAATAAAAGAAACAAGTTAAAATCTCCTTCATAAAAAATATTTAGTACCACATATACTAGATATTTTACCCAGCCCATACAAACTGTTCCCCTCCATTCACAAATCGAAATGTTAAAATGCTTTTTCTACCCTCTTGAATCTATCACCACAATATTCCCTTAAAAAAGCAAAAAAAAGTGAAGGTAGAGCACGTATTACAAAGTGAACGTGTTATACAAACCTTCGTTTCTGATTTCCACTTCTCCGCTGAGGAAGACAGCCCCTCTTACCATCATCTGTGCAGAACACAGAAAAGACAATGTGGTCTTATCACTAATGATAACTTTACTCCGTAAGATAAGGAGCTAACACGAGCAAATATTAAAAATGGACTCTGAGCAACTTGGAAGAGAACAGAAAAAGCGACTACTATTATGTGCTAGAAACTTGTGAATAATGTACAAAGCACTGTGCGAGGTCATGCATGAGGCTCTGAAATTGTCCAGACCACTGGCTTCAAATCTATCTTTTACCTACTTATTAGCCCCATGAGCTCAGCTAAGTTTCACCTCTTTGCCTCCATTCTGTTATCTGTAAAATGGGGCTATTCTTAGGGCTGTGGTGAGGACTCAGTGAGTTAACACATACAGAGCCCTATAACAGCACTTGACATTTAATGTTTACCCGAGGGGTTAAGTCTTATGATCTCCTTCTACAAGCCTAGGCTGAGAAAGCTAAGGCTTACAGAGTTTCAACAGTCTGCACAAGATCAACTAGCTTGTAAAATAAATAGCATGGGGGTGGGATTCAAAGTAGGAATGTATTAATTTCCAATTCTTTATCTTTCCACTCTTCAATATGCCCTGCTGAGACAAAAGAGATAAATATGGAGCCAAAAAGAAAAGGGCTAATTTCTTATTTTGCTTATCAAAATGATTCTTCCACTTTATTCTCTGGTATCTGCCTAATATTTTATTAACATGAAGGGTAGTTACTCCTTGATATGAGTTAAGACAGAATGCTGAAAAAAGCACACTTTGAACAGCATTTTTTTCAATGTTAGGGAAAGTGAAATTGTCTTAGATTTTTCGTATGTTTGTGTGTGCTTTTCATTGTGTGTGTGTGCTTTTAATGGATCCAGTAGTCCTCACCATCAAGGTGAAAAGAGTGAGCTTACTCAGATTAACCTGGCATAGCGCTTTCTAAACCTCACTGTGCTAAACATACATCCAATTAGACAGATTCCAAGAAGCCACCAAATGAGACTTACTAAATAGAAGAAGTTTACTTTTGAATCATCCGCATATGCTTCCCTGCTAAGGGAGTAATGCACGGTAACAATCTTTTGCTGATTGCACTTAAGCTGCTTCGGTTCTGGAACAATCTTCAGGAAGCTGCTGCTTAGAGAGTAAAAGCGTCTGACGGAGAAATAAGCATCCACATATTCAGGTATCAACCAGCTGGACTGATAGCAGCTCTCAGGTCGGATGTATGAGGCCTGATAGAATAAAAGAAAGCAAAGGATCTTAGAACTATAAATACCTCTGAAAGACAGCAATTACTACAGAATGGAAGGCTTCTGGTGTCCTCAAGGCAGAGAGGAACCTTAGCTTTTGGCTGACGTTTCCTTGTTATGTTATTAGAGGTGAAATCATAATAGCATTATCCTCATTTTTGTACACAAATCATGGCCATGATTATATGAATGTTTCATTTGACCTAAAATGAATAACTAATTTTTACTTTTTAATTGAAGTTAGAAAATTGGATTTAAGCCCTGTTCCTTTCAGCTACATTTGAGCACTGACAAATTCTTGAACCGCAAAATTCTGTTTAAGCAGCAGAAAAAGAGAAATCATAGAATCTCCACTATCTATGCATAAAGTGATCTAAGGAAGAAAGCCAAATCATATCTATGAAGTTGTTAGAGAATTCATAACAATTTTAATAGACTATTAGCTGCTCATCTTCTTGAATAAGTATTTTCATATCATAATGAACAATTTCATAAAATACCATAAATTTTTAAAGTTTGTTGAAATAGATTCCCAGTACAAGTTATTTTTTAAAAGAGGTTCCTAACTTTATTTTATTTTTTAAAATCCTAACATTGCTACTCTTTGAGACTTACTTTCAGGTTGAACATTGGATCGAATATATCTGAAGTGTCAATGTAGAACTGAGTTTCACCATTCTCATCTGTGGTATAATTTCCTATAAATTTGTCATTGAGCTCCAATTGCAATAACTTGTTCACCATGGGTACATCATTGGGACTGGAAAATTTAAGCTGTGAAAAAAAAAAAGGAAGCATTAATATTCTTAAAACACAGAATTTTCACATTCCTACAGAGAAATAATTTTCTGTTCATAAACATGATCACTCAAATGTAATTTTTCTTAAATTCCAATAGGCAGAAAGATGCTCTTTTAAATAAATAGTTAATGTGGAAAGAGCTATAATTTTATCTGTCACTCTCAATCATACTAGGGCTTTTTCAACAGATCAGACACAGTAATGCTAACATGTATTAGGGAAGTAGGAAAAAAGTATCTAGAAATTTCCGAAGGACAATCAATGATCTAAGAACATGAAATAGGAACATATATTTCTTCAGGCCAACCTACAGTTCCAACATAAGTAATTCCTCTCTTATAGAAAGAGTCCATGTTTTCAAACGCCACAGTCCCAAGCAGTTGACTAATAGAAATAGAGGCATTTTCGCTGATCTGCTTGCCTGTAAGAAATGGTGAAAAATAATGTCAGGGAAATATGTAATTGTTTGATCAAGAACTTCAAAAGAACAAATAGCTTAGGGTACATGGGCAAACTTCTATACATGGAGTTATATTCTTTTTTTATTTTATACTTTCTATTCAAAAATTATTTCAAATTCAAAAGATAAAATAATAGACAAAAGGCAGCTCAACAAATTATGGACACATTACCCCTAAAAAGTTCTGTTCAGGCACTTTCATTTGAAAGACAAAGTATTTAATTTTGAGGCAATCCCATTTATCTATTTTTTCTTTTGTTACTCATGCTTTGGGTGTTAGGTCCAAGAAACCATTTTGTAAATTTCTCACAATAACTTTTGCAACTGCAAATGTTACTATTTGTATTAAAACATAGGTTGGTAAACTTTTTCTGTAAATGTTCTGAAAGTTAATATTCTAGACTTTGGGCCACATGTTCTCTACATGTCTGCTACAATACTCAAACTGGTTCTATCTCTAAAGCAATGTAAACAAATGACGTTGCTATGTTTCAATAAAGCCTTACTTATATAAACAGGCAGGGACTCGATTTGGCTCTTAAGATATAGTTTGTGATTCCTTATATTAAATCTAAGATCAGACCCTGAGAAATTGCTTAACAAGTGATTAACATGAAGTTAAAAAGAGATAATGTGTGCACCTAATTGATTAGCTTAGCTCCAATACTTCAGAGGGAAGCCTCTCCATTTGTCTGACTGATGCAGGCACAGAAGCAGATATAAACATGCAGCAGTTACATGATAAAATGATTTTGAATATTATTAAGAAAATCTTATTCAAGAGCATCCTCCAATTGACCCTATTGGCAATGTACTTCATTTTGATATTTTAAGCAATGAGTTGTGTTGTATTTGGTGCATATTATTGGCTCAATAAACTTCTTTCTAGTTAGCTACTATTTATCTCAAGTTCCCCAAGAAATAAGGTCATTACCTGTCCCAGTTTCTGTAACAATTGCAGTGATGGAAAATGACATGAAAAGTCCAGTCCGGTGGAGTTGGAAGATTTTTGTATTTATAGTTTGAGAAACACAACCATTTTTCAACTGAAAAATAAAGAGAAGTTATAAAATGACAAAATTAGGGATCCAAGAGTCTTAAAATATATATATAGTTTAGCATAGATAAATGGCTCGCCCCAATCCCATGGCTCCTCCTTACAAATTTATTGACCAAAGAATGGAAGAGGAAGAAAAGAAGAAGAAAGAGAAAAAGAAAAATTTAAATCAGCCTTTAAAATAATCTATTTGTCACAGATTTCAAGGAAATTCTCTTGGAAATAAAGTAGATGGGAACAGATTAAAGGCTAGAAACAGAGCAGAATAATATATCAAAAGAGTGAAAAATTAAAATCGTCTTGAGACAGGCCACACGAACCCTGTGGAAAATTAAATTAGTGGTGTGGAATACAAGTTCAAGAATTCCACTCCCCAAAAAAGAGAAAAAAAGCAGCAATGTTAAAAAGTACCTAAGACAAGATGATGATTCTGGGAGATAAATAACTGCATTTTAAGTTTCTATAAAAGACATAAGAAGAGATGGAAGAGAATCACTATTCAAACATCTAACACTATAATACTATTTTTAGTAAACTGTTCATTTGAAATAAGGAAAAATCTGTAGATAATTTTTCATCAGTGACATCAATAATTAGAGAAATATAGAAATTCAATTATATGTTAAAATGTGTTTATTAATTCCAAATATAAAGTGTTGGAAAGATACATAAATTCATTTGATCCTCAAAACTGCCATGTGAGCTAAGCACTATTATTATCTCGATTATATGAGCGAATAAACTGTAGCTCAGGTAGGTCATACATCCTGCCCAAGGTCACACAGCTGGAAGGTGGTGGCGCTAACTAGGTATTCTGGTCCAGAGTGTGTGGTCTTCTCAACTATCAAATATTACATTAAAAAAAAAAAACACCTTAAATAATAAGTGATCAGAAGAATCTTAATTACTTGAAATTAAGGGGAAAAAAAACATTTCTCAGAAAACCTTGAATCAAAGAGAAAATTAAAAATCGCTAGTGCTGGATATTAGCACAAAGGAAAAAATGCTGAAAATATAAACTGTGTGGTGCATACAAATTTCACTTTTAGAAGTCCAAAGTCAAGCCTCAGAGAGATAGGTAGAGGTGTTAGCTGATTGAGAGCTGTAGATGCCGATGGAGAAATCAAATGGTAGCTTCAAAGAAGAACTGCAAATCTAAAGATAAAAGTAGATGCAGACATTTGCAAATGAGCTGCTTTTCATAAGGGCAATTCTAGTTGACACAAAGAGTATCTGATAGAGATTCATTTATTTGAAGGATAATTAATGATTTTCCAAAGCACCTAGACATTACATAAAACAAAGCAGCCAATGAGATCTTTCAAACTCTAAAATATCTATAAAGTTATGAGTGCATAAGAATTTATTTACATGGCCTAGAGAAGGAGAAACTACTGTTAAAATGTTCTCTTTGTCTGTCCCCTTCTCTAACTGCAGTCACCACTATGCACAAAATGAAAACAGTGTTCTTTTTGTAATAAGTGGAATCAAAGAAAAAATAGTAATGAAAAATGCAAAGAGAACCTTTCAGTGTAAGGATTATGGTCTGTACCTGTGCAATAAATTGTTCACAGATTGCATTGTTGTCTGTCTCACAGTTCCTAGAGGTAAAAAATTCTCTGCACACCTGGATTTGGGCTTTCCCTTGCACAGGTTGGCCATAGGTGTACCTAGTGGAAGAAGACTTATTTGTGGTTATAGGTGGACAATACCATAGTAATATTTTATAATCTTCTTCATACAATGTATTTGAAACTCCTAAGCCATGAATCCCCCAACCTAACCAAATTCAATTAGCAACCCTCATCTATTGGTGCCGTCTCCTCCAGAGAATTTAGTTTAAATTTGGTATTTGATCCCTTAGGAGGATTCAGCTGTTTGCTTTTTTAAAAATCAAATTCAAAGTAACATAGGATCTAAAATAATCTAAAATCTCAGTGAATAAGAGTTAATGATTAAACTGAGTTTTAAAAACTATATTTTAATCTCCTGATGAAAATATTTTAAAAATCTGTTGCTATTTTTTTAGCAGAAAATATTTTTGAATACAAATAACACATGGTTGATTTAGGACCTTGAAGTACTTCCAGGTCAATATTTTAAACAACAATTCTCATTTTATCACTCAATAAATAGATAAGATATGGGGATTGGCATAAACTGAACAGACAATGACCAAAAGCCTAACATTTCCTGGGTTGAATAAATATCTCCTTTTCCCCTAAATTGCACACAAACCTATAAAATAATTTTTAAAAGGTGCAATCTTTTCTTAATTGAGGATTTCTATTGATTTATAAGCCACATAAATGCAAAACTTATATATAATAAAACTGAATATCTTTAAAATTTTTTATAATAATACTTTTTTTCCTTTTTATTGAACACTGGTAAATGTTAGGTATTGACACATTATCTCATTAATTTTTCTCAGTGACCTTGAAGTTTAGGGATCTTATCTCATTTCGCAGACTAGCCAGCTGAGATCTAGTAACTCAACTGCTCACATTGTAATTAATGGAACTAAAATTGAAACTCAGATCTGCCTGAATCCACAGTCCATGCTCTTTCCATTCCACTAATCTGTGTCTCTTTCTATCTAAAAATTCTTAATGCTTTTGAGACCTTGATTCAGCTCAAATCACTAAAATAGTCTCTCTGATCTGAATATGAAATACATGAAAAACGGAGGCAAAACTGAGTTATGCCAAAAAAGCTCTGCTCAAACATCTCTTACTATTTCTTCTTATCGTCTTTTGTTTACACAAGGAACACTTATCATAGTGTTATCTACATGTTAACACCTGAACATGAAATTGTATAGCTCATATTTTCAGATAAGACACAGTATATTAATCTGAGTAATGTTATTCTTATAGGAACAGTCTCCCTTTGTGATTTGAAAAGTTACTGAGGACGGATGCAGTTTATTGAAATCTCCTTGCTTATAGGCTAATTTTCTTCTCTCTTAAAAGCCTGATCCATCTCTGAGGCTGTTTGCTAAAATAATCTAATTTCCTGTTATATACTCTAGCTGTTCCAAGCTAAATCCCGGGGAATACAATGAGCAAAGGAACAATGTACAAACACAGCATAATGCAGCCTGAGGTAGGCAACTCATTTATCGAAGCTAACTTCTAGATATGCTAATTTCATTCAGCACACTCTCAGCCCGCCCAGAAATCATCTTGTAGCAGGCATAGCTTCTGTCTGAGTTGCCTGGCTTTGTAGCAGGACATTAGAATAGGTAATATGACTTATTACTTAATGTCAAATCTATCTCGAATATAATGATAAACAAATTTTAAGAAATCAAAATAATGGATTATAACCTGACATGGTGCTATGCAACCAGTTTCATATTAGCCTTGAGCTTTACAAGGCTTTTATAACTTTGTAAGCATTTTGGCTCTCCTGATCTGTGTGCATTGTGCTTTTCTAGCATATCATTGGATAGATAAATAATTGGCAATGTTAATCCCAGTGAAAATTCCTGGTTTTGTGTAAGGTTTTCCTAATGAAGCCAGTTTAGGATCCTGTGTTTCTTCAAGCCTATATTGATTAGCTGATCAAGTTTAACATTAGATTGCCCATGATCACTCGCATATCACAGTCACTGCTCTTCAGTAGAACTCAGAAGCATTTTATGATCATTTTCTATATTCCAATGATGATTTTAAATACTGAAAACAAAGGATAAAAATTGACTTTCAAGATTTTTTGAGGCATATTTGAGCCTAGCCCCACAAGTCTATTAGACTGTCTTCTACGCAAGCAACTGTATTATACTGCTAAAAAATATCCAAAAGTGATTAATTTCCATATGCTCAATTAAATAACAAGTGTCTAAAATATAGCAAATATTAATATTTTATCAGTTTATATAAAATATAGAAGTGGTGGTTAGGACAGTAGCTCTGATACCAACCAGCCTACGTCTAAGTTCTGGTTCTGCTCAAAAACTCCATCAATGTTGACAAGTTCTTTAAACTCTCTCTGTGTTAGTATATTTCTTTAGAAAATAGAGATGGTAACAATTCCTAAGTCATGACATTGGGGTAAGAATATAATATATGGGGTTCTTAACACAGTATTTGGCACTGAAAAAAATATTAGCTATTTTTATCATTATGACAAATCTGAAGGAAATAATGTCACACTAAATAGTGGATAAAAGGCATTAGAAATGATATCCCAAAAAGAAAATCAAGATTTTTCAAATTATATTGGAAATTTTTTACATTAATATGATTCAAATTAATTAAAATGAAATTGATGAATGCCTTTTTTTCTTATGACATTGTCAAAAGTTTCTTTTCTTTTCTTTTAATGACAATACCCAATAATGTTGAAGATTCAAGTAAGCAGGTACTGTCATAGTAGTTGATAAATTGGTAAACAATATGGCAATCAAAAGACTAAAAATCGGTTCCACATATCTTCTCAGTAATTCCAGTATTGAAAATCTTTCTGAAGTAAACAATTTTTAATATAAAAGTCACTGCTTACACACTTATACATGAAGACATATGCCGAAAAATTATTTATAACTACTAAAACAAAATGAAATATCCTATCTGGTGTATAATAAAATAATGGTTCCATCAGTTTGGTGTAACCACACAAAGATATGTTTATGCAGCAAGGAATTAGAATTCATGAAATGGCTGGCATGATGTGGAGACATGTTCTCTTAATTATAGTGGATAGAAAAGTCTGATTGACATTGTGGGGAAATATTTATAAAATATTAGAGGAAAATGAATCATAATATTAGTGACAGTTAGCAGAATTACAGGTAATTTTTATATTGTTCTTTGTATTATTCAAATAGTCTACAATGAAAACTCATATTCTCTAATAATATTAATGTAAATATAAAAATAAAGGTGCATGATTAATCTCATTTCTAATCCTCTCTGAGCTCTGTAGGGACAAAGCCCTTGAATAAAGACTTACTTGGCACATACATGCACTTGGAATTCATCATCTGAAATAGTTACTGTTTGGGGTACACTGACGTTAACGTCAAACTTGGGCAAAACTAGAAACAAAAAGAAATATGGTTACTTCAGCCTCAACAATCATTGGCAATCAAAGCTTACTGAACTCATGTAGCTAAGGATACCCCCATATACATGGATTTCCTATATATGTATACATACATACATCTGTGTAGACCACATCTCAATTGTCCCATATTCTCTGGCACCAGTTTATCTATCACAGTACCTGATGGTTTCTCATTAAAGATTAATTCTTCCCCTTTCCTTTGTCTTTCCTATTCTCAGAACTTCTCATTTTATTTGTTTTAAGCTGTTAGAGCCTTCCTGGAGAGGAAAAAAAAATGGGATATTTCCTAGAGAGATAAAGAAGGGGTCAGAATAAGGATTCCAAATGAGGAGCAAGAATGGAGGGACAAAGCAGAAAAGCAAGACGGCAGAAAACCAAATCAAGCCTCACCTACTTTTGCTTAAGTATAGCATAAAAACGTTTTTTTTCAGGTCTTTGAATTCATCATTTATATAGGACAACCATCAATAGAAATTGGTTACCATGTTTTTTAACAGTAAATTGGTGTCTCACTGTCTTTCCTGATTTTCTGTGCACAGCCATCGAATAATCTCCAAAAATTGGTTCTGAAGTCAATTGGAACGAAAGCTGAGTAATATTTTGGAAGGGAGTCACATTTTGCCATTGAAAAATCTTATTGTTTTGAGGATCCTAGAAAATAAAAAGAAATTAAAACAACCAGGTTTGTTTGAGAGCATTATCCATTCCTTCTTTATTTTAGGCTCTTTCTGTATTTATTGGAAGTAAAGAAAGCTCCAGCATTTTATTGAAATGATTATCTCAAATGATAGAAACAGCATAACTTTCTCAAGATATTCAAATCAACTTTATAGTATATCTCTCATAAGCCCAAAAAGGATAAGGAAAAAAATAATATTAAACTTTTCAATTTGATTTTTCTGAACCAGAGTTGCACAGTTAAGGAATTAAAAACTCAATGTGCATGTTTTAGAGTAGTGTTTTCCAAAGCTGCGTGGACACACATCAACAGATGCACAAGGAGATACTAACATGTACTTGTGCAGATTGTACTTGTGCAGGTTTTCACTTGGTCTGCATCTAAGTTGGTCAAGAGTCATACACTGTATGCAAGAGCTGCTCAATGGAAGCTCCACTACAAGAAAGGGTTGTTCATGGTTCTCTCCTTTATTTGCTTTCAGCATATTGGATTGTGTTGCAATCTACATGAGTCTGGTTCAAGAAATTTATTGATAGCATCCCACTTTGAAGAAAGATACCCTGATAAAACAATTTCTACAAAGAACAAATACATTATTCATTACCCACTTTTCTTTTGCTCTCCTCTACTATAAAGTTTAGAAAGCTTCCTTTCAGCTTCCTTTCAGGTCCATGTGACTGAGTGTCGGCCAAAGAAATGTAAGTGGAAGTCACTGGGTAATGTGTCCAGAAGTGCTTTCTAAAAGAATCTGACTCAGCTGTCATAGCCCTTTGCCCTTTGCTTATTGTCTTTCCCCTTCTTCCTGCTTAAAGTGGAAGACATGATGCCTGGAAATACAACAGCCATTTTGTGACCTTGAAGATAAAGCAATGCATTAAGGTCAGCAGAGAGGCTAAGCTGAAGAACTCTGGCCTTGGTAATATTGTGCTGTTGCTGTTCTAATGCTGATGAGCTTCCACTCAGACTTACTGATTTGTGAGAATAATAAACCTTTACTCATTTAAGCCAAGGCTAACTAAGCTTTCTGTTTTCAATGAAACATAACAGTAGCCGAATCAGAAGGTGAAAATA
Source organism: Tolypeutes matacus (assembly GCA_026826555.1). Classification (NCBI taxonomy): domain Eukaryota; kingdom Metazoa; phylum Chordata; class Mammalia; order Cingulata; family Chlamyphoridae; genus Tolypeutes; species Tolypeutes matacus. The sequence continues at coordinate 1,771,489 of JAKSZT010054550.1, forward strand.
ATACTATTTATAGATTACTAATAATTCAGAAAATATGAAAAAGACGACCTGATATACTACTTGTAGGACGAGCTATTTGCCATACATGTAACAAAACCAAAAACATCCAAATTATGAAGACAATTTGATGTATGTATTTACACGCATGATCATCAATGATGAAACTAGATCTCATTGTATTACCCTTCAGAGTTAGCTAATAATAATGTATATAGCATATGTAAAGATTAAAATACGTATTGGATAAGTGATTGCACACTTTATTTATTCATAGGCATAAGAAGCCAGATAAATATGAAGATCATGACTCTAGAGAGTTGACTTGGTGAATGAGACTCCATTGACTATTTTCTAAAGGCAGAGTCCATTTTGTAACAATATCACCTTCTACATTATCTCTATAGTTTTAGGTGTTTGTGGGTTTTTTTCCCCTTAAAACAAGATGCAGCTAAATTAAATTTGATACAGGACAGGCCGACAAAATTATTCACTTTCAAAGACAACCTTCTCTGGAAAGAGCCAAATCTTTTATTTTCCATAAAAACGCAGCTTATACTAAAAGTGACATTCCTTTATTTAGATCTTCATCTGATGCTTTACATTATTTATGTACATAAAGATTTCTCTTTCTCTTACTTAAGTTATCTTAATTTTTAGTTAGGCATAAAGAAAACTAAACACATATCATTATTTATCTAAATATTATAAGTAACAGCTGTGGAAAAAGCAAATCTCTTACCTGAAGTGTGATTAAAGGATACTGAAAGAGGAAAAAAATCAAGTTAATACTATAATTGTACATTCTTTATTTTTTGTTAATTGTTGCATTATAAAGGTTATATGACTTCTTAATTTAAACGGTTAAACTTAGCCTTCACGTCCCCAAAAAACAAAGTTTTAATAGCTAATGACACCAAGAAAATCCAAAATGTGAAAGAGATCGCAAATCTCTATGGGAAGTGGAAAGCAGGTTCCATGCAACCCATTTTCTTCGTATGTGGTGAAAAGTCTTAAATGGGTACAAATCAGCTCACCATAAATGAAAGATTTGCATTGAAATTTGAGGTTCGTTATTGAGCTATATGCATATAGTACTCCATACTAGACTCTATTTCCATGTTTATTGAAAGCTTCCTGAAGGCACTTTATATAGAAATGGATTTGTTTAACTAGTTGGTTTAAATTTGATCTTACTATTAGGATCTATTGAACTCACCAAATCCTCAACAGGTTTAAACTTGGTATCCAGAGTCACGATGCGAAATTGAACTAAAAGGAAGAGCAGGAGGAGACAATATTTTTCCTGTTATTTCTTCCTCCAGGCTGTGATTGTAAACAGGTGCAGCAATGCATTGACTTGCTATCAGAGAATACAGCCCTCCTCTCTTGGCACGGTTTTGGCACCTTGAGACTTGAGTTCCATTTGGAAAGATCCCCGACTGTACCTTTGTAATTCACTGACTACTGTCTACCCACACAGCAAACTTTTACCCTAACAGCCCAGAGAGACATTGGTGGCAGAATTAGTCATAGAAGGACAAACACAAAATGTGTATGGTAGGAGGTAAACATAAATTCCTGGAAAAATATATTGGTGCTAGATAATATATTCTTCTGCAGAAATCCAGGGCAACTGATTTAGCTACTTTTATATCCATAACTGTTATCATAGCATTTTACTAATTCCAGATGAAAGAATATAATACAGCAAAGATCTCACTATAAGAATCTCTTTCCGGTTCTATTTCTTTTCAATAAATCATAAAATCATATACTATTAGTCAAAGCAAAATGTAAAGATGCTCTCATCCAACCCACTAATTTTACAAGTGAGAAAACTCAGTCCCAAACATCAGAAATTACTTAGTAAAGGCAAATAATTTTTAACGGGGCCAGGACCAAAACCAAACCCTTTTGAATCTAGTTTGGTGTTCTTTTATTACCTCTACTTATGACAATAATAAAAAATAGAAGGGCTCTGCCTAGGTTATTAGCTGTAGGATTACTTCCTTACTCTAATAATAACTATTAGCATTTATGGGGTCCTCAGTGTGTAGCAGGCACTATTTTACATTGCTATCTTATTTTATTCTCTCACTATTCCTATAACAGAAACATTTTTATTATCCTCATTCTACAGATGAAGAAATTCAGCCATAAAAAGAGGTGTAATTAACTTGTCCAACTGGTGAATGTAGATCCAGGATTCAAACCAAACACTTTTACTTCACGTCCTATGGTTGTAACCATTGAATTGTGTAAGCCTAGCTATAGAATTTGCAGGCAATGAAAGTGGCATGCAAAACTTTGAGAAACAAAGCTTTCAGTTACTGACATTGGAGGGTACCACTTCAAAATTGATCTGAACTACCCATAAGAATTCAGGAAATCCATGATCCCATGACATTAAGGATAAATTTAAGACTAAAATTCATGTGTGTATATTGCCCTTGATTTAGAGAATGTGCTTCTACAGTCAATGTTATAAAAGAAACATGAATATCTACTCACCCTTCTCTCCAGGTTTATAGATAGGTTTATCTGTCTGCACAAAGGTTACTGTTTCTCCTGAAGTGACTGCTACAGATCGCCTTTCAAAGATTTTAAGAGTATTTCCCTTAACCAACAATGTCACAAAAGCCAGCTGTTCAGAAGATTTCTGAGTGATCTGTTTAAGTAGGAGAGCAGAAAAAGGGAAAATCATTTTTGGGAATTAAGATGGTGAAAAATGTCTTTACTTTGGCTTCTCAGGCTGAGAGAGCCTTGTAAATCCATTATTGCTTAATATTGAAAGCAATCTAATCATCACTTGACAGTTTCTAATAAACATATTATGTTTGCTTGCCTTCCATATTTGTTTTTTTTTTTTGCTGCCTTGAATCCCAATCCTTTACCTAGATTCACTTTCCTCATATTGTGAAACATTTCTACAATCTAAAAGTGGCAATCATGTCTCATCATCACTCCCTATAATAAAATGACAGTTTTGACATTTTTTGTTGTATATATAAATTTCCCATTTATTTCTTGGCTCTCAGAAATTCTCCAATTTTCCTCCCTAGCTTCCACAATTCATCACACATCAAGATTCATGATCTCTCTAGAATAATTTTTATATAATAATTTCATCTTCCCATCTGAAGTTCTGAAATGGCAAATTTAGTGCCTCACCTTGAAATTTGCACAAGCATATAAGTTATCCCCTTCCACAGACTGGTCAAAAATAGTGGCATTGAATCCATCATATTCTAAGACAACACTCAAGGATACAGATTCATTAAGGTTTAAAAGGTGAACGCAAGATTTTTCAGTAGAGTGACTCTGTATCACAGAAGAGATCCAGAGGATATACAGCCTAAGAAAAGAAAGCAACCAACACCGGAAATAAGTACAAGAGGAATGTAGAGCATTCATGAAAAGTATATTTTTGCTTGTTGGAATATTCCTGAAATGCACAGTTTTCATAGACAGGATTACAACAAACTTGGGCTTTGCAGGAAGAGGTGTCTTAAGAAAAAGATGTCAGTTCCCTTCCTACGCTTATTTAAAAGTTATATGGCAAACCAGCTTCCAGTGTCAGGAGTCAGAATGGTAAAATACAATCATCTTAATAAGGAACATATTAAATAAGATCATTTGTTAGGACTCTAATAGAACAGAGAGTATAATGTTCCCTTACGGTTCTGAAGACACAGCAGCAGTGAAATGAATCAAAAAGGCACTCAGGAAAATGGTGGACGCCATTTTAACCCAGGGCCTGAGCAATGGAGACTTCAAGACAGTCTCTCTTCTCTCTCTCTCTCTATTGTTAGAAGTCGGCTGCCTCAGCTCTCCACTTTCCTTTCCCTTGCTTTACCTCTCTGCATATTGTTGCTTTTATAGTTACATGCATGGAAGAGTAATTACATTTTGGAGCAAATATCATGGGCCCCACCAATCACATTTATTCACCTTTCACATTACTTCTCCAAGGGGTGTCATTTTATATACGACTTCCTGCTTAAGCTCACTGGCCACTACTGTGATTTTGGAATCAACAGCAGAGGTTGGATAGGAAGAAAGAAAAACAAAGAAAGCTTTAGCCAACCTGTTCTGCTGAATGTAGTGCCTCCCTCGCAGGGCTGTAGGCAGTACCCAAAGCATTCCTATGTAAGGATTAGCACTTAGAAGGAAAATAGCTCTCCATTCCCAAAAGGTAAGACTTTGAGGCTTCTGAGAGAAGTAGCATTTCAGATGTTGCCGAAGCACAGGTGCAAAGATGGGTTTCCTCTACAGATAACTGAAGCTAAGTTATTCCTTTAAAATTTCATCCTACAGAATACGACATTAAAAATGTTAATGTTCCTTCACACTCAGTAGGATTCTTTTAGTGAGGTTTTCTTTACAATGCTTAATGTCCTTTTAGACCCTCAATGCAATAAGGCAGACATCAAGAAAAGGTTAAAATAGAGATAAATTAAGCACTTCTTAGAAAAAAAAAGCTTACCAGCATTTGATAGAAAAACATTTTTATGAGACATATGAGACATGCCAAAGAAACTGGCAAATCCTTGTCAGAGTCCCCTGTACGTGATATCATTTTATTTTAAGTATTGATGGAGTTAACACATATGACTTGAAAAATGTGACATTGGGTAAGGAAAGACAGCGATTAGCTTCAGTCTTTTTGAAATGGCCCTGTCACAACAAATATAAAGGAAAGAACAGCAAAATCAATTATAATAGGTGAGAAGTTCTAAAGGTAATAGTAAAGGACATGCTTCTATCAAGTCTGAGAGATGTGGGATTGGGGTCCCTTGTAGAACCCATTTTGTGTTCCAATGCAGAACTCTGCTCATGAAAACTCAGATCATGGCTCTCTAACTGTAGAGTTGAGAAATTGTTTTCTTCCTCATTTCTAGTTAGGACTTTTTTTGGTCTGCCTTTCCTCTAACCCTGCTTTCCACTGGAATCTCAAACCATTATGTTTTTGACCACTCCCCTTCCCTCTGGTAGCCCCCTAAATTTATCATTGGAACCACTCTACCCACATATTAGAAAAATTAAGTTACCAACTTCCAAAACAATTGAAGTTCCTCTTCACTTACCAGCTTTCAAGATAAACAATATCACAAAGTTGATTGTTTCCAAACCTGAGTAACCAATTCTTTATCCTCGAGACTAATCAATCTAAAGTGATAAAACTTCTGCAAACTATGTTTACTGTTCTAGATCTACAATTTTTATGCTGAGCAAATGATTCTATTGATCTTAACGTTAATCAATGCAATTTACAGTTACCAGAATATGTACTGTATACTATTCTTTTAAGTCATATTGGGAGCTAACATGTTTTCATCGCCTCTCTTTATAAATATGGAATATTCAAAAAGGTTCAGCTGCTTAACATGGCCTGCAGATTAATGGAACCTTATCTCAGAAAATTCAGATGTTTCAGTTCCAACAATATCTATGGAATGCTTATTAAGAATCAATAATAGTATTAGGTGCTAGAGATACCAAGATGAATAAGACTTGTGATCATCTAAAGGACTTTTGTTTCCAGGAGATGGAAGGAGGGAGGGACAGAAGGAGGAAGGTTGGCAGAAAGGAAGGCAGAAAGGCAGGAAGGCAGGAAGAGAGGAAAGAAGGAAGGAAAGAAGGAAAGAAGGAAGGCAGGAAGGCAGGAAGATAAGAAGGCAGGAAGGAAGGGCCTGTAGAGGATGATTGTGGTTGACTTGTGAAAAAGATTTTACTCTCTGTACTGAGGAGTTTGACTACTCTCCTGAAAGGTGATGAGTATAATAACTCTTGTGTTCCATGGAGACTAGAAAGAGTGAGAAAAGAAGAGTGATAAGGAACCATATATAAGTCTGTCTAAAGACTAGATGGCAGGTGGGATGAGGGCCTGGACATTGTTTCACTCCAATTGTTAGGTATAAGGATGAACAAGAAGGAGAGAGTTAGGTTGACCTGACAGTGAATGTTGATGCAATTAGACAAGACAGCGAAAACAAAAGACGTATATAAATGGAGTAATTATTTTGGTTTGGGATATATTAAGTTTGAGGTGACTGCAGAAATAATAAATCTGGTGCTCTGGAGAAAGAAAGTTTAATGTAATCTGGGATTCATTACACCATATAGATAGTGTTTAATATAATGGGCATTGATAATATTCAGGGAAAACCTTTACAAAGGAAAAGACAATGGCCAATGCTAAGAGAAAGACTGGTGAAAGAATCTGGCTCCCCTGCTATCCCAGCTGAGTGACAGTCGTCATCAGGCCTGGGGCAATATTGATTTATTTCTCTAGTACTACTGAGTGGAATCTGAAGCAATGTCTTAAAATGTTGTTTTGTAATATTTATTTTATGAATTTTTTCAAACAATAGGAAATATTTTGTTGATTTTCCCAGCTGTATAATTAATGAAAGTCCATTTTAAGAGCCAGAAATCTAAAATCTATTTCAGAGTTCCTGAGAACTATTTGAAATTATAGTCAACTATTTTGAAATATTCACTCAAACGAACACTACAAACAAGAACTTTGCCCAAGATCACTGATGTACAGGAAGTTAATTTTATTAAGAAAAAACAAAACACAAACTATTCAGTTCCTGATGTTGCAACCTATTGAAAAGGAAATCACCTTTTCCTCTGAAGGAACATACTTCTTGGCAAGTGAAATTGCTTTCCTTGTTTGCAGACGCTTATATCCTGCATCACTGATTGATTGTTCCAGTTGCCAAGAAATTTCTAATCACAATGTCTACCTGTGGATAAGTGGTAGGAAAATAAATGGGGGAAAGACAGGGGGATAATGAAAGGTCAGGTAAATACTATTGATGCGACTGGGTTTGTAGAGCCAGGATTTTTCATTTCTGCAAACAAAATTCAACAGTGTCAAAGATATGATTTTTTCCCCAAGGTCATTCAGGGTCAGTTTTTATACTTCCATTTGCCTAAAGGTCCAAAAATCCCAAATAATATCACTCTACTCAAGCAGACAGACAAATAGACAAAAATTAAACTGAATTTTACCAATTGCTACCACAATCTTAGTGCAGCCATCTTAGTTATACAATGCTTTTCTTCACTAAAGAAAATCGTAAAGGCTTGAGTTGAGTGGTGGATGAGGTGGGGAAGGATGTGGAATAAAGGTGATGGAATACAGCGTTGCAGTCATAATTCTGCAATCCGTTACTGAAGCTACCACCCTCCTGGAAATTTTTGTGCCCTCACCGGGAGAAACATGGCCCTACCAGAACACTAAACCTCCAGCAACATTATCCATTCAACAAAGAAACTTATTCACTGGCGCAAAAAAAAATATTTATTGATATATGTGTTAGGTCTTGTGACTGGCTGGGTAAAAACTAAGAAGATCAATATATTGTACCCTTTCTTCAATGATATAGCTATGTCATTGGTGAAATAAACATGAAAACAATTCTAGACTCATGCACATGCAACAAGTGAGGAATTTACATTTTAGGAAGTTTTCTACTTGGAAGAGGGCAGGATCACAAGGGATTCCACAAAGGGGGTGACACTTGACAATCATCAAGATTTTAAATTTTATTTTATTACTTTCTAAAAGTCAGAGGTCTTAATCAGATGGTGTAATCCATGGCCAGGAATGTGCTAACATAGTAACTTGAAGAGGCTGGATGGATCTGCGATAACCAAAACACGGGAGAAGTTAGGCAATGAAACTGTGGGACCACAAAAATTTGTGAATTTAGAACCTGGACTTTAGGTCTGAGAAATGAGGACTAACACTCCCTTTCCTTCCCAGAAGAAAAGGGAATAAAATTTAGCTAGATTTCTGGGGTCTTCTGTACTGGCAGAATTCTCCCTCCTTCTATCATCAATTCCCATTATCGGTAAAACCAACTAAGGAAACACGTCTTTGAACAAGGGAGGCACTGAGAAGTTATAGCCTTATTTTCTTGTGTATCTTTCCCTTTGCTTGAAAAATGAAAACACAGTAAAATAAGGTGAAGTGACCTCAGCCAAGTGGGTCTGACCTACTTTGCTGTGACTTTCTGCGCAATCCTCAAAACCACTCTACGTATGCTCTGGTCTGGTCACCTCGCTCACTGTGATATTTAAAAGAGGATGTTTGTGTATGAGTATTGCCACATTACTTCACAGAATTTTACATATCAGTCTTTCCATCACTTCCTGATATCATAACGATACAGTGACGATACATTTAATAAAAGTAAGTGGCGTTGCTATGGCCTTAGTTCTATTTTCAAAAATACTTTTTCAGTCTATATTGCCCTAGGCCATCCTAATTTCCTTATTATTCTGTCTTAGTGCCTCTGACTGTAAATATCAAGCATATTAAGCTGATTTGCTATATTGCCACTCACGGAAAAATATAGGACATAATGCAATAATTCGGTTCAATTACCATTCTATGATCAGTCAATCCATTCATAGTTAGTCGATCACTAACCTTCAGGGATACCTCCAGGGATGATTACAAAGTGCTAACCATGTACAACACATGGGAGTTCATTTCCCTCTTGTCTTTGGACTCTTGTCAATGCCTGTTAACTCAAGGTTTGCTTGGAAAAGCTGCCAAATTGTTAACTGGGCAAAGATATAAAAAGCTGCATACTTTACATAAAACAAAACATCATTCATTTAGCATGTAATTACTGAATATCTACTATCTGCCAAGCATTGGAAAAGGTACTGGGGAGTCAACAATTAATAAACAAGACATATTTGATTCCCACCCTCCGAGAACGTGCAACCTAATGGGAAAGACATTTGAAAAAGCAATTAAGCAATTATAAAACAGTGTGATAGGTGCCTTAATCGGAGCAGTGCAGTCTGCAAGAGGAGCTCCTGAGTGGTGCCTACCACAGACCTGAGCAGCAGAGAAGGCTGCCTCCTGCAGAGCTTCAGGCCTCTTATGAAGATAAATTTGTAATGGAAAAGCTTGTCTGTTGGTGGGGTAGGTTCCCAACAAAGGTAAAAAGTGTGCTGAAGCTTGAAAGTAAGAGAGAGTGTGTCAAGAAGAGGGACTCAGAATGGCCAAAGCAGCTGGGATGCAGACAGCCGGATGTAGTAGACATGAGGCGGCAAGCAGATTGTGGTACCAAATCATGAGGCCATGTAGTTATTGCTTTATCTAAACGGAATCTGTAATGACTAAAGGGTGTGTTTTTATTGTAGTGACATATCAAAATTGTCACTTCCAAGTGTATAATTGAGTGGTATTAATTACATTCATAATATTGTGGTACCATCACCAACATCCATTATCCAGACTTTGGAATTGGTCTTAAGAAAGCCCCAAGACTGGTATTTTTTCAGATTATTAAACTTAAATGTTTAGAATGTTTAGGATACATTTTCTCTTTTACATCCATCAATCCATCTGACATCTCTTCGGCATATAAAATAACCATTTTTGTATTTTTCTTTTTTGAGGAAGAGTCTGGTGAGTTGTTTAGTATACTGAATTAAGTTCAGTAATAAACTTATACTGGGAGAGAATATTTTTTAGACAAAAGATTTAGAAGAAAAAACAAGGGAAGAAACATTTGTTGAGCGTTTATTAATGCTAGACACTGTGCCAGAGACTTAAAAACTTTTTCTCCCACAAATTCAGCCTCAAAAAAAGGAAGATAATAAGGAAGATCGGATTAAATGGCAACTAACTAAGTCTCGTGTGGTTTAAGATATATGCTGAAGTCCCTAATTGCAATCCTAGAACCTTAGGACACAAGGCAGAACTGCTCTTTGTTAGAAGACCTGCTCTGAGATGCTACTGAGATGCTCATCTTGTCAATACAGGGATATCTTTGCTCCTTTAATCCCCTAGAACAGGGTTTTTCACACTTGGCACTATTAACACATTGGACTGGATACTTCTTCATTGTGGGGATGCCTTGTGCTGTAGCATGTTGAGCAGCTTGCCTGACCTCTACCCACTAGATGCCAGCAGCACCTTCTCCAATAACAACCATCAAAAATGTCTCCAGATGTTGCAGAATGTCCCCTGTGGGGCAAAATCACCCCGAGTTGAGAACCACTAGAGAAATGCTTCTGAAACAATGATGTGAGAATATCTGAGAATAAAAGGGATTTGGTAAAAAAGTTTGCATCAGTCTTTGGAAGAATAAGGAAAACTAACAACACATTAAGTCCTTCATTCAGAGATTACATTCTTCCCACAGGTTTGGTGTTAAAAGATCTTTTTGTTTATAGATTAATGGTGAAAAATGGTTTAGGAAATCCCATCTTTTATCGTAGGTCCATGCCAATTTGTCTGACCGTTTCCACAGAGGGAGACATTATTTTTATCATATTTAACAGCAAACAAAGCAGTCTCTGCTCTGGAGGAGACACCATCTCATCTCTCTCTTCTAAGGCTGTTCTTTATACAAATACCTTTGAAAGATAGTTTGGATCAAAAACTTACCAGTTCCTCTGCCAACAAAACATGTAGAGATACTGTGGAGAATTGTCTTCCAGCAATATCTGTGTATTATATGCATTTGTTCTACTTCTTGCTTTTTTCTCTTAATAATCTAAGTTTCCATGCCACAATGACAAATACCAGACAATGGGTTGGAATAAACAATGGAAGTTTATTGGCTCACAGTTTCAGAGGCTAAAAGTCTAAATCAAGGCATAGCTGGAAGGCTTGCTTCCTCCCACAGTAGGTAGTGTTCTGGCTGGCTGGCAATCCTTGGGTTCCTTGACTTTCCCATCATGGCAATGTCCTCTCCTTTATCTTCAGGGACCCATTGACTTCTAGCTTCTGGCTCCTCCCCATGACTTTCTCTGTGGCTATGTCTGAATTTCTTCTACTTGTAAAGGATTCCAGAATTTCAATTAAGATCCAACATCATTCAGTTAGGTCACACCTTAACTCAAAATAACATCTTCAAAGGTCCTTTTTACAATGGGTTCAGACCCACAGGGACATGGATTAAGAATAAGAACATGTGTAATTGGGGTACATAATTCAATCCACCACAAAATCTCTCTTAGAAATCTTGCCATATTACTATATTAAGTCCATCACCATTGTCTTTTACAAGAGGAATAGTGCAATTATGTGTAATCTTAGGTTAGTTACATTTTTTTGCTCTTAGAAACAATGCTATAATAAGTAACTTTGAACATAATTTATTTATACATGTGCAAGTGTCATCTGTTGGATAAATCCCCCAAAATAGAATTGGTAGGTCAAAGAGAATGCAACTTTAATTTTGATAAATAGTGACAAATTGTCCTCCATATGCTCTGTACCATTTTGCGATTTCACAAGTGATATATGTTTCATTACTGCTTTGCCAACGGAATGCTTGCTCAGCTTTTAGACTTAAGTCAATCTGATTGGTGAAATTTATAGTTTTATTTGTGTTTCTTTTATTGAGTTGAAATGAGCATCTTTTTATATGTTACATATAGATATTTAACTGCATGCTATCTGATCATTTTTGCCCATTTTTCTATTGTGTTTTTGTTCTCATTCATTTCAATATTGAGTAACTTTTTATACACAAAGATTAGCTTTTCATGTTGTGATTTTTGTCAAGTGTCTTTTGACATTGCTTATGACTATTTTTTTTTTAGATGATGTAGGCAGTTTTATTTTTATGTAGATGAATTTAAGAAACTTTTCTTTATGCTCCTGGATTTTGAGTGATGTTTAGAAAGGCCTTCCCAATCCAATTTAAAGATGAAATTCTCCTATATCATCTTCTGGAACTTTTATGGTATTTTTTTGGTCATTTTAGAATCTGTCCTGATGTACCATATAAGGTTTGGTTCCACATTTTTCTTTTTATAGATAACTATCTAGATGTTCAAACATCATGTATTACCTCACTGCTTTTGGATGCTATTTATATCAAATACTATGTTTCTGTATATACATTGGTCTGTTCCTCGATTTTCTGTTCCATTCCACTGGTCTAACTATACAATAAGGTGCCATTTCTACCTGGTTCATCTAATTTGCTTAGTGTCTGCTATGTGCCAGACACTGGGAATTGTCATTAAATAAAAGTGGATGTAAGAAAGGAGCTGAGGTTTAGTTCAGGTCTCAGAAAGATTATTTATTGGAGATTAGATTTGCTGGTATTAACTAACCAGAGAGAAAATTTATAGTGTAACATTTGTAAAGGAAAATTTGTTGATTAGTTTTGAGGTGTTGATAAGGAAAAGTCACTGCAGCCCTCCCCCTCCCCCTTTTCAGACAAGAATCTCCCGCCTTAGAACTGGAACCTGCACTTCTGGCTCTGTAACCCTGCCTGCTTGATTTCCTAACCTGTAGTTCTGCGTCTGTAACCAGCTTGTTAGGTGCCTAAGGTAATGGAAAATTCCACCCACCAACCCGCTAGCCAATGAACGGAAGCCTGCAGAGCCCAATAAAAACTCCAGAAAACTGGGGCTGGGGGCCCAGAACTTGGAAACCGAACTTTCCTCTGGGCCTGCGCTCGTAATAAAGCCTGGTTCCTCCGCACTATCCGAGTGCCGGTCTGAGTTTCTCATTGCAACAGCCACAACATTTGGTTCCCTGACTGGGAAACCCAACTGAGCAGGCCCAATGTGCCTCCGTCTTGGGACTGAAAGGAGCGGCCAATGGCAATCTCCGAGAGAACGAGGTAGGCGCCTCCTGTCGTCTTGATGGGACCTCCTTCCAAGGCGGACCCCTGCAGGCTGCGTCCCCACGTCCCAGTCGGACTCAAGGGAGAGAGATAGACTGAACTATATCAGAAGACTTAGGAAAGGTAAGCACCCAGGTGCCAAGCCCCAGTCAGGCCCGTCTCCGGACAGAAGAGGAGACTGATCTCCTCCTAAGGTCTTGCGTGACAAGACTCCAGTATAGGGCAATTCCTGTAGGAGGGGCTGTTTAACCTCTGAGTGATTGTGGTCGTAAACATGGATGGTAGGAGCTTGTGCCTATCGTGCCAGTTTGTGGCCCCACCGCCCATGCCATGGGGTCAGAGTGGGCCCCAACCTGTTACCGTGGCTACATCATCTGGCATAACAGCTCACCCGGAAAATTGTCTGGGCACCATAGCTAAGACGAGCCTAAGTTCCCACAAGGGATGTGGACGGGTGGGCATCTGAGTGGCCTTGAAAGAGGCACCCCTCCCTTCTCTGTCTTGTGCCACCAACACAGGGTATGGGCTCATCACAGTCAAAGCCCACCATCTTGAACTGCATGCTTAAAAACTTCAGGAAGGGATTTTCTGGAGATTATGGTATCCGGATGAACCCTGGCAACCTCTGAACTCCATGTGAGTTGGAGTGGCCCACTTTTAACATTGACTGGCCCTCGGAAGGGGCCCTAGACATAGCCAAGTTCCGTGTGGTGTGGCTAGTAGTCACCGGAACCCCTGGCCACCCAGATCAGTTCCCCTATAGTGACTCCTGGTTAGAAATAGCCCGGACTCTGCCCCTTGGGTTCGCTTGTACGTTGGAAAGAAGGGACAGAGCAGAGTCTTAGTTGCACAAGAAGTGAGGCACCAGAAACCAGTCATTTACCAGGGGTCCTCAGAAGAAGACCCACCACAGCCCCCACCGCCATATGTGCCAACCACCCCAGCCTTTCCTCCTGGCTCAGGAACACCGGTGGGTCTCCCAGAGATGCCTCCTCCTTCAGTCTCCCCTCCTGGCCCGGAGATACAGGTAAATCATGCAGTGACACCACCCCTGGCCCTTGCAGAACCGATGTCCCCACCAGCGCAGAGTCCTGCAACCCCGCTGGCAAGGAGACTCTGCATTGCAGATGACCCTCCGTGAGACGCAGAGTCCACCCCGGCCTCAGGACAAGAGCAGGCCACTTCTGGTGTCCTAGACCTGGAGGATTTGGGACAGGTGGAAACTAAGCCTAACTGGGACTTTAGCACTGTACAGGGACTGGCTGTGCTTCAACTATATTGGGAAGTGCTCCCTTGAGGGGTCCAAAAAGGGGCTAAATGACCCAAGAACATCACAAAAGCAGCCTCAATTATTCAAAACCCGATGAGTCTCTGGGGGATTTCTATGAACAGCTTTGCGAGGCCTTCAGAATCTACACTCCCTTCGACCCAGAAGCTCCAGAAAACCAGAGGATGGTGAATGCCGCTTTCATGGCACAAGTGGCGGCAGACATTAAAAAAAAAACTTCAAAAGTTGGAAGGATTCGTGGACATGAACATCTCTCAACCGCCAGAGGTCGCCAACAAAGTGTTCATCAATTGGGACGAAGTCACTGAGCGGGAAGCACCAGGAGAATGCCGCTGGCCAGAGACCCATGTGCTTACTGCAAAGAGAGCGGGCCCTGGCAAAATGAGTGCCCCCAGAAGTCTCAGACACCAAGAGGAAGCACCCCTAAAGGAGAATACGGACCAGAGCCCCAAGACCACTTGATCGGGCTGGCAGGACTCAACCCTAAATAAGGGTGACCAGGTCACTGGAACTTGACCCCCATGAGACCATGTTCAAATTACAAGTGGGGGCCAGACAATGACTTTCATGGTGGGCACTGGTGCTGAACATTCTGTAGTCACAACCCCCATTGCCCCCTTTAGCGGAAAGACTGCCAATATCATAGGGGTGACTGGAGACCAGTTGAACCGATGGCCCTTTTGCCAGTAAAGAACCTGCCAGCTCGGCGGCCACGAAGTAACTCATGAGTTTCTGTACCTGCCTGAGTGTCTGGTTCCCCTGCTTGGTAGAGACCTCCTAACCAAACTTGGGGCCCAGATTGCCTTCAAACCTGAAGGCTCAGCAAGCTTAAGCCTCGGAACCAGTCTCACTCCCCTCGTCACCGTGCCCCGAAGTGAAGAATGGAAACTTCATGTGGAAGAAAGTTGCTGGAAGGGAACCCAAACCCTCCTCCAACTTTTAACATGGATTGGGTGGAGAAAGGCTCAGATCTGTAAATAGCGGGTCAAATACCTAAGGCTCAACATCTCGCGAAGGCTCCGGGCGCTAGGACCTGAGCAAAAAAAGATGATCTGCTCCATCCCCACACCCACCAGGAAAAGACAGCTCCGTTTCTCAGAGCGGCAGGGCTCTGCCGCATCTGGATCCCTGGGTTTGCAGCAATGGCCAGACCCCTTTACGAAACTCTGGCGGGGCCGGAAAGGGAATCTCTTGCCTGGGGAAAGTCCAACAGGGGGCTTTTTAAAACATCGAGGAACAACTCAGCCAAGCCCCGCCTTGGGGCTTCCGAATGTGACTCGAGACTTTAACCTATTTGTCTATGAGAAAAAAAACAAAGCAGCACAGGCCTCCAAGTTCAGGGAAAGTTGAGCGCATGAATCGAACCCTCAAAGCCACCCTAGCAAAGTTCTGCCAGGAAACTGGTCCCCCCGGGTAGATTTCTCCCTTTGGCCCTTCTCCGAGTTAGGTGCACCCCAGGACCCACAGGCTACTCTCCCTGTGAAATTCTGTTTGGGCGGCCACCCCCAGTCGTCTGGGCGTTCAGAGGAAGTCTCAGGCTTCCGGGGGAGGCCACCCTAGATTCCATTCTCCAGCAGCTTGGAGGAACTCTAGCTGAAATACATAAAACTGTCCTGTCCCAAAACCTCATCCCCTTGGGAGACCCGGTGCACCCTCATCAGCCAGGGGACCAGGTCTGGGTCAAAGACTAGAGGAAAGAACCCCTCCAGCCTTCCTGGACAGGTCCACATACTGTAATCCTTGTAACTCCCACTGGTCGTAAAGTTGCAGTATCACCCCCTGGATTCCTCATCCCAGGGTCAAGAAGGCCCATCACGATAAGGAGCAGAACCGCTGGGCAGCCCAACCCGTACCCGACCACCCCCCGAGAGTGCGAGTCACCCGAGATGCTCGAGCACCAACCCCGCCGAACGCCAGCTGGATGGACGCCTGCTCCTGGCGGGGCCTGTGTTTATGCGGCCTGATCGCCTTGGTGTTTGGAATTGGACTCAGGGCTGTGACCCCCGCAACTGCACTGTTGTGAACAGAACCCTAATTCCTATAGCATACTGGTGCATAGTAGGATGTTTCTGTGCCTTAGGCTGTTTTTCCTATTCTCCTGCAGGGCTGACGCCAGTTCCCAGCCCTGCTCCAGTTGTTACAAGACTGCCCCTCTCTCAGCAACGGATAGGTTGAAACAGCTCACGGGGAAATACCAACCCTCCTCTTCCTTTACCCACCCTACCTATATGCCGGCAGAATGTTATAAGTTATCTGAAGCCTCAGTTTGTGAGGAAAGGGGGGACGTGTATCCTCCTGGGGGAAGAGTGCTGTTATTATGTTAACGAGACAGTAATAGTCACTACCAAAGTGAAAGGACTTAGGGATTGGATCCAAAGGAGGAAAAACCACTTAAACGAGTTCTGGGGCTGGAACCTCGGACAGGGGACCTCTTGGCTTCTACCCCTGGCCGGACCCTTATTCATCTTGCTCGCAGCGGCCACCTTTGGCCCATGCCTGATAAAGGCACTCATCAGGTTCATTGAAAACGATATCATGCATAACTACCACCAAGATTCTAGCCCTAAGGGGACATAGTCCCCTGGGTACAGATGATGCCCTATGGGAATTATAAGGGCATCAAAGGGGGGAAATGATAAGGAAAAGTCACTGCAGCCCTCCCCCTCCCCCTTTTTGGACAAGAATCTCCCACGTTAGAACTGGAACCTGCTCTGTACCCTGCCCGCTTGATTTCCTAACCTGCAGTTCTGCGTCTGTAACCAGCTTGTTAGGTGCCTAAGGTAATGGAAAATTCCACCCGCCAACTCGCTAGCCAATGAACAGGAGCCTGCAGAGCCCAATAAAAACTCCAGAAAACTGGGGCTGGGGACCCAGAATTTGGAAACCGAACTTTTCTCTGGGCCTGCACATGTAATAAAGCCTGGTTCCTCCGTTCCCTCCGAGTGCTGGTTTGGGCTTCCCATCGTGACAGCCGCAACAGTGTAATATATTTAATGGATTTGGTGTTGCACAGCTTGCTACATTTCATAAACACATCAATGTGAGTACAGATAATGGAAAGAGATTCGCTATTTTTTAAACTGAGTCAAAATTTAACTACAGTTAAATGTTTAAATTAAGTTCTTAACATTGAAAAAACTAAGATGTCAAATGATATTGACATAATAATTACAATGATATTGACATAATAATTAACATATTTACATACATTTTCACACATCTGAATAAATTGGTTAGGTAATTGTTAATTATAAAGTATTAGAGAGGTAGAATATATTGTATTAAAAGTGTGGAATCTTGAGTCAGACTGCCAGGGTCAAATCTAGGCTTTTTCACTTGACATTGGGTAAAGTTGCTAAACCTTTTTGAAACTATTTCCTCATATGAAAAATGAGGAAAATAATAGTACCTACCTCATAGGGTTTTTATGAGGATTAAATGTGTTGTTAGAGATGTTGTTAGGCTTAGGACAATGATTGGCTTATAGTAAATACTCAATAAATGCTAGAACACATAAGGTGAAAAGGAAGATTGATGTGGCCTCATTTCTAACGTGGTAAAATGTGACCATTGTACAATACAGATCCTCTGTGATTCCGTCTGTTTATACATCCTAGCCCTGAGGTCAGACTGATATTCCAAACCAGAAACTGGATCAATTGTTTTAAAAAGCAGATGGCTGTTGGATTGGTGCCAGAGCAGTGATTTGCATTGCTCCAGGAAGGAGGAAGGAGCATCACTTGTGTGCTATGTACTGGAATCTGCCTAACTGTTCTGGAATTGTAAAAATTGGTATAATATTTGATTAATTTAGTCCAAGAAAAACATGGGGTAATTGTTGCTTACCTACTCCCTCATCCAGGATGCAAAAAATTAAAAAGAGAGAAAGAAAAAAAGAAAAGATTTAAGTGTAACTGAGCTCTTATTTTCCTTGATGAAAGAAAGATTGTACAAATAAGAAAGCACTTGTTCGAGATTAGAAAATATTATGGCTTCAACAGAACAGTAAGGGCTTTGTCGAGACCTTTTAAAGTTCTGAACAGCATTATCAAGAAATAAAGAGAGGAGCTACCACTGCTATCATCTTACATCAAACAGAGAAAGGGAGAAAACTAGAGCATTGTTGTGAAGTCTTCATTATTCAAGACAGCCTGACAAAGAAAAATGTACTCCTATTTTTAATCATAGCCTAGTTTTTAAGAAATAACAACCACACAGATTCATGACCTGAAGAGCAAAACTTTTAGTCATCTGACTACTCGGGTCACTCATCATAACCTGAGAATTCTAACTTTTCAAAGGTCTCATCCTATTACATAGATAAAATTGAGACCAGCACAAACAAAATTTCTCTCTACTACCTCTCCCAAAATTTGAAGTAGATTTGAAACCATTTTTCCTCACCTCTTTTCATTTTATGACTGTTTTCCCTCCATTTAAGGCCAACTCTCCCACTGGCATCCACAATTTTGTTTTTCATTTTTTAAAAATTCTCTGGTAATTTCAGTTGCCATAGCACATGAAAAAACACAATTCTCTGAATGAATTGCTACCATTGATTTTCCAGTCTCTGCTTCTGACCCATCAATGGCACTTTATTCACGAATGCCCCACCTTTTAGGATGATGCCTTGTTCCAACATCAGTTACAAGTGGCCCCTTCTGTCAAATACCTACCAGTTTTCTCTTTGTCCTAGAATTTCCAATCTCTTAGGAAATTGAAGACATGAGGAAAGATGGAAATTTAAACCAAGGGAAATAAGGGCAAACAGTATCTGCCCACCTCACATAGCAAAGCCAGCAGTTCAATTTTTTTTTTTTTTCTAGTTTGGGCCAGATTTCAGATTTCTGAGTGGGAAAATGGTTTCATAGGGAAGATGTGGAGTTTCTTTATAATTTTAAAAGAGGAAATGTTTTGTAAAATATGTGTAGGATTTTCTCCACACAGCAATATTTACCTCATAATTATTGTCCATTTCTACGAGAATTTAGCATAAGACTACCTACTCATGTCAGGGTAGAGCTCTGCAGTGTTTGAAATGGTAAAATTTTTGCTCGACTGCTGCCTTCCTTTATTTTGATTTATACCACAAGGCAAAAAGAGCCTGTGTCGTCAGTGTGCTTCCATTTAAGAAGATACTTGGGGACATCAAGCTACCTAGATTAAGAAGCAAACTCAGCACCACAGGCCACCTCTTCTTCTTGGAAGTAGAAAGCAGAGACAATGTCTCTGAGTCCCTACACAATGTCTTTTCCACTAGCTTTTCAGGACAGTGAAATTCCCATGATCCTGAAAGTTGAATACTTTCCTGGTTTAAGTATGATTGAAAGGGACGGCAACTGTGGGAAGAGCACACCATTAAGTGGTAGAGACCATATGTCTTCCCTGCCAGCTGTGCCTGTAACATCTACTCTAAATAAGAAATCCCATCACCATCTATGTTGATTTTCCAAAACACCTCTAACTTTTGAGACATATGGCATATGTGTTTTTGAGGCACATAAAGTATTCACGGGCTTCCCATTGCCCTTAGAATGAAAAGCGAACCTTTTAATATGGCCTGTTAGGCTCTGAAGGTTCTGGTCCCTAATCATCTCTTCGTTCTCATCTGAAACTTCCCTCTCCTGTGCTGGCTTCCGTTCAGAACTAATGGATTTTTTTCACTTCCTCAAACACAAATGCCTTTTCCACCCATGCTGTGACCTGTTTTTAGAAAGCTTTTAGCCCTAATTCTCCAGTACACCCCCCATACTTGGTATAAGGTCTTAGATAGTATATTGCCAACCTAAATCTACAAACTAGAGTAAACACCACAACCTTTCTTATCACCTGTGACTACTCTTCCATTTTGCAGTGCACTTGAAATTGCTGGTTCATTATTTGTCTTCCCTACTTGAATGTGAGTTCAATTAGGGCAAAGACTAAAAGATTATGTCTTCTTTTCTATTTTACTTTCAGGGCCTGGAACTTTATCACATATGGCATAATTATCACACCTCATTTGTGTCTCTCCCACATGCAGGTAGAGCCGATTAGATAATAATGGTGAATCAGGTTTTATGTTTTTAGTTCCTTTGGTTTATTTGATGAGAATGGATTATAGGGACCCAGAGTGGAAGCAGAGAGACCGCTAAATAGGCCATGGGGGAGAAACACACGGTAATTATTGATAGATTTATATTCGGGTGGTAGCTGGGAGAGAGCGGAAAGAAGATATTTTTTGAATATATTATGAAGTTGGAGTCAACTGGACTTGCTCTAAAGGGTGAAAGAAAGTGAGAAATCAAGAGTGGATTCTCCCTTTGCAGCTGAATGAGGAGTTAGTACCAGTTTCTGAAACAAGGAATCAAGTGTTCTCCTTTACATATGTTATAAATAAAATACACTTTTTCAGACATCATGTAGCTATGTCAAGTCAGCAGTTGGGTAAATTGGTCTGAAGTATAGGGGCAGATGGGAGTTAAAAGATATAAATTTGGGAAATTTGGGCCAAACTGGCATATAATTGATACTCATATCAAATTTTGCCAAGCAAGTTAATTTCTTGCCAGGCAATTAAACCAAAAGTAACAATTATGTTTATCTTAAGGCTATATAAAATTAGTGGCTATATACTTCCGAAGTAAGCATATTCTCTGGAAGTTCTCTAGATTCTAAGTCTGTGATCATATGGAACTTTAAAAATATTCCAAACTCAATTTTCCATTGAGTTTTAACATATTTACATAAGATAACCTGGATTTAAAATACAAATCCTATTGCTTTGGGCCAATAGTTTCTCTCAACTTAAAAGAAAGAATGCTTTTGTCAGAGTTTATGAGGGCTTATGGATTCTAATATCTATAAATCTCAGAGGGCTATTTATATTATCCTTTGACTATAGGTTAAGAACTTGTTCTTATCTATTCTGGTCAGATTAAATTTAATTAAAAATATTTGTGGAGGGCCAGAAAAAGTTTATTCTGTTGAGTCTATTCTTTGATGTAACTTTGATGTAAAACTGGCAATCTACACTATGGTTTTGCTATCATGTTCCAGAAGTAATCTCAAGAAGAAAATGATCCTGTTAGATTACGATTAGGAGGAATAGTTCAGTATAAAATTTGCCAAAATGGAAAATATTGATTTTAGACAAAGACTCATCTACATACATAATAAATTAATTTAGCAAATATTTTAGGATTTATTTTGACAGATCCATAAAAGAGAGGCAGTTGTGAACTACTTTTAGCTTCAACATTTTCGTAGTGAAGACTGCTGCAGAGTCAATAAAGCACTTGTATATTTGAGCAAATTAAAGATGTTTTGTGAACTGGATTGCCATGAATACCCACATTGCCTAGTATTTAATATGGCATTCTTTGAGGTAATTAGCTCTAGGTGTTTTTTAATGACTTATGACTTGCATAACTATCCTCATCAGAATGAAACCATAACTTCTAACCTAATCACAATGGATTGCATGAAGAATTGTTCACCTTTACAAAAGCCATGCAATAAGGATTCTCCATATTTTATTGAGATACATTTTTATTACATCCTTTTTATTTGGGGAGTAGGAAAGTGAGACTTTCAGAGAGATGATTCCAGAAAAGCCAATCAAAATCTCTATGTCTAGTACCCTATCATTATAATAAGCCCCTGTTACTTACCTAGACTATCTTATTCTTTAAGTCTATAAAAGGCAAACCAATACAATTAAGAAAATCACTGGACCTGTGTTTCAAGACATAATTGGGAACACTTGTCTATAGAGGTAGAATGTATCAGTCAGGTTTCTAAAGCTAACTTGAGCAAAAAAGGAATTTATGAAAGATTATTGAATTTACTGCTGATGTTCTGAAGCCCACAGCTCATCAGGATTCTTTACCAGTTGTGTGGTACTAATTTCACAAATTGATAAATATGATCTCTTGATGGCTCCACTTGAACAAGGGAGTTGCATTAGCTTTATCTTAAATTTAACCATTGCTTGTGGTATATGACAAGGTTCCAGGAGATCCTCTTGTTTCCATTCATACTCCTGCCCACATTGTATACCAAAAACTCTATTGTTTCTTGAGAGTTTGGATGCATTATACTAGAAATAGGCAGGTAAAACTCTCAGCTTCCTGTTCAGTAGAACTATTCTTAAGCATATTGATGAAGACACGTCTCTCTTGGGTCCTGAAACATCTAAACCAGAAAGGCCCAGATTGCAGGGCATGAAAAGCAAGTATTTTGCAATAGTCACTACCAAGTCTACATCTCGGTTCTCAGACATATGTAATATATCTCTGGGAGAAACAGGACCAAGCTCTTCAACATAATATTCCTTCCTAAACTTCCTTGAAATCAGTTCTTCTGTATTTCTCATTCCAAACCTCTAATCATCTTGCTACATATTTGTTAGGGCTCATGAAATGGTATAGATACTTACCTGAGAACTCATGTCGGTTTGTGGACTTGTCATATACTTTGGTAATTTTCTAATGTATGTGTTTCACCTTTTAAGGAAAAGGTAGAAAACTCCATTGCCAGATTACTTTGCAGTCAAGAACATAGTCAAGAATGGTTGATGTACTTTCAACCTATCAGATGCACTGGTATGAGGCTTGGATTCAGAAATGAGAAAGATGAGGCAGCATGTGGGGGAGTCAATTTTCTGGAACTTGTGATAGTGGCAACTTTTATTTCATTGAAGATAAGACAAACAAAACTTTTTTCACATTTAGTCACAGGTTTTTGCTCCACAGACCAAGGAACCAAAGTAAGGATTCTGATCATTGTTAGGCTATCAATTATAGCCAGACACTTGAGAGCTGGAGAAGTATACAGGAGATGGCTCTGAGTTCTGTTAAGCCTACTATGAAGCCAGTTTGGGTCAAAATCCAATTGTCTCTTATAGATGTAATCCTCCACTCCTACCCACTGAGAGCAAGGATTTGGGGACAACATTTCCATTACTGTAGAATAATACAGGGCTGATCAATTCTAAGAGCCCCGGGAAAGTTAAAGAATAGGAAAGATAAGCCCAGAACTCTAAATCAGCCCTTCTCATTCAGAGTTCTGTAACCAGATTAATCCCCTAAATCCCTAACAAGGATGTAATTAATTCACTTCTCTCCTGTGCATCTAGAATGGTACTATCCACGTACCAACCTTGAAATTACTGAGAAAAGAGCCACTCAAGACATTCTCTGTAGGGCTTAATTCTCTCGTATAACAGTTGACAAAGGCTGCTCTGAATTCCAGACTCAAGGCATGAGCTGAAAACCAGGGGCTGCCAATGATCATGTTAAATCTCCTATTTATTGCAGAGCAGTCCAGAAATCAAACTTCCCCATTATGTATAATTCCCCTTGTTCTATGTGGTTAAGCAGAGGCTGAATAATTTATCTGTGAGGGAACATTTTAAAAGTTGCTGAAAATGTTGAAAAGTTGGAAAAGTTCTTTAAGTTGTTTCCTGATGCAAAGGTTCTGTAATAATTAAACTCTTCATTTGCTGAACATTGGACACTGTTTTATGAGCTTTACATGTGGCATCTCATTTCACCCTTGCTATGAGTTCCATGAGATGGATACTGTTGTTAATATCCCCATTTTATGGATGAAGAACCTGAGGCACAGAGAGGTTAGTTAACTTTTCCAAGGACACACTGCTAATAAATGGCAGATCCAGGGTATGAACCCAAGCAGTCTGTGTCCAGGGACTATGCCTCTTAACCTTTGTGCAGTACTGGTTTCTCAGGTTATATATGTCCCATGGTCTGCTTAAAACTCAAATATCTGTATTCTGTTCCTGAAATTTTCGACACCTCTGTAACACTCAAAAATTACCTCTCAAGCCTTGTTTTCCTCAGTTGAATTATTCTCTAAGACCATTTCCACATTCAACTTCTTAGAATATTTTTGTCATAAAATATGCATAGCTTAAAATTCACCACCTTAACCATTCTAAGTGTACAAATCAGGACCATTAAATACAGTCACAGTGAGGTAGAACCCTCAGCACTGTTAAAGTCTACGCAGATGGTTGAACTCATATTTCAGGTAGAAAGGCAATCCTTGCGGTACAGAAGAAAAACTTTATAATTTGAACTTTTTTTCCCTTAAGATACAACACAGACTTTGATTTTGTATTGAAATATAGTGTTATGGGTAGGGACAATATGTTATATATATTTGCACTCCATTGTGTTGATTACCCACCTAACACTAGATATGCAAATTCCAGACAGTAAATATGCAATATTTACACATTGATAGTGAATAGTTAGATGGATTATTTAGTTAATGCAAAGCTGCTATTTTGACCAAGCTCATTAAATATGAATGTGACAAAGGATTTGGAAATAACTCTGCATTTTGTGATTTATCCTTCTTCCAAGGTAGAAGAAGAATGAAGAGCTCCCTTGGGGGAGTAAAGAATGAGGATTTTACATGTTATGATGCTAGAGACCTGCCCACATCAGTGTCCACCATGAAAGCTGTTATCTAAAGTTTTACCAAGAATTTAAAGGTAAGAAATTACAACGTTTAGCATCTTGCAAGAGGACCATTTGCTTGCAGGGATTTAAGAAGTACTGTATTTTTTCAGATATTGATAAGAGTTAACCAGGTAACCCTCTGAGAAATAAACATGATGTTATAGATGTTCTACTATTTAATTTTCTTAAAATCCAATTTTTATTTGGTTTGAAGTAGAAGTACAGAACTTAGCCTGAAGATAGAAACATTTCATTGTAATTGTTGAGACAGGCTGGTGTTTGTAGGTCTTGATGGTTTTTGAATATCGAGTAAGTTTAATAATAGAGTATTTTTTCGCATTCAAGTCCTGAGGAAATATACTGATACAGCCAAATGCTGTCAGGCTGAACGAATAATAGACCTAGTTCAGTGTTTATGTCAGTCAGGGTCCAATCAAGGGACAGAACCCACAACAGCAGTTACAGGGAAATTTAATGTGAAGAATTATCAACATGATTAAACATGGAAATGAAAGCAAATGATTGAACATAATTGGCCCAATGCTTACAAAGAAATATGAATATACATAGAATATTAATATGATTTGCATCTTTATTAAGGACATTTTTAACTTTATTAAAATGGTAAATTCAATAGAATATAAACATTTTTATATTTAATATACTGAAAAGTTAATTACACTTTAAATCTTTACACTGGTCATATAATTGTATGTTTATATATCCTTATACGTACACATACTATATAGAAATGTGTTAGAAGCTTTACTGAGAATTTTTACATAAAGAGTGCACATAATGAGTAAAATTAGAATTCATATTTTTTCTGTAAAATGACTCAGTTTCTCTGTGTCTAGATGAGAGATGTTCTTTTTTGTCACTATTGTAGTCTGTTAATCTTTTCTTGATTTATTTTAATAAAAATTTATTTTTAAAAATTTCCTATTAACCCGTTTTTCCTATTGTGATATGGCTTGCAAAATACAGAATTCTATTTATATCTTGTTTCCTATGAAATACTTAATTTTGCCTTTCCAAATTTAGGTCCAGATTAGGAATAATAAAACTTTTTATATATAATTGATTTGAGGGTTTCTTGGAAGGCTCCGGGTAATATATTTGGCCCTTTATTTTGTGCAAAGAAATAGGGAAAGAATAATAAAAATAATCAAAATTTTTTTGTCATTCTTCAAAATTTATTTCACAACTATTGTGAGAACAATTTTACATACCAAGTTTAAGATAAAAAGAAAAAAGGTGATAAATCTAAAAGACCATTTATCTTCCTAGGTTTATTTTATATATAAGTTAAATAATATAATGTTAATATATTTCAATAATTATGTAGTTTTCAGATTAGAAGAAGCTTACTATATATGGTGCTGGAGTTTGTAGGTGTAATTCCAGAGACCGGAGTCTTTGGGCTGTCCATGTGCCAGCTGGGCCCGGAATCTCGGTGGAGCTGCAACTCTTACTCTACAGCTCAATAGACTCACCCTGGACACCTGGTGGGGAGATGATGATGGACAATGGCCATTCCAGGGAATGGAGAGAGTCTGGAACTGCAGGCAGGATAATCCCATCCATCTTATCCATGGGATATAAGCCCCCTCTCACTTGGAGGTAGAGTGGACATCACCAGCTCAGACTCCTCAGGATCGGGGGAAGAGCTATGGACTAGAGTGGACTTACTGGTATTCTGTTATTGACATATTGTGATTCAAGCAATGGAAGTAATTACAACATTAATGTGGAGCCAGTGGCCACTGGATGCTCTGGGGACAGGGAGAAGGAAAAACAGGTGTAATACAGGGGCTATTTTGGGACTTGGGAATTATCCCGAGTGACATTGAAATGACAGATATAGGCCATTTTATATCATATAACATGCAGAACTGTGTGGGAGAGAGTGTGGTCTACAATGTGAACTATGGTCCATGCTTAGTGGCAAAGCCCCAGGATGTGTTTATCTATTGCAGGTGATGTGCCACACTGATGAAATATGTTTATGTGGGAGGTTGTGGGAGGAGTGGGAAGTGGGGGACATGGGAATCCCTACAATTTTTGTGTAACATTTATGTAATCTAAGTATCTTTTAAAAATTAAAAAAAAAATTATTAAAAAAAAAGAAGAAATTTACTTATGTTTAAGCACAAAGAGTAGTATAACAACTGCTTATGAAAAGATTTTATTTCTAAGATTCTAGATATCAATACACTTGTCAAAAGGAGGCACTCTTACTACATTTTATGGGATAAAATAAGACCTTGGAATTAGACTAAAGGCTTCATTTTTTTCTCAAGAGTTTGCATATCTCTACCCATCAATGTAAGACCCTACATGCAGTAGCTTTCCTTTCCTTACCTAAGAAAATAAAACTCTTCATAGTTTAATCTTTGTTATAAAATTATCTATGCTTTTACCCAGACCTTTTGTAAATTCCCTTGGATAATCCTGATTTAATTTTGTTTTAAATTGGTTTATACTTTTTTAAAAAAAGCAGGAAATTATCAAGCAGGCTATAAAATTGCAGATTCAAATTCAGTCTTGGAACACGAGCTTATCCCAAATTTAAATAGACTATCCTCAAATTTAAATCATATCTTTTTACCTGGCCTGCCACTTGAAAAAAAGGTAAAGATCAATACTTATACCAAAAAAATAGGCATGTTCTAGTATGCTTGGTCGTTGTTTGCTTGTTCTGAGAGCTACACTTTGCTGAGAAATGTATTTATTTTGTGGGACTTTTCCGTTTAATAAAAAAACTCATTGTCCTTATTCTTAATCTTCAGTAAAAACTAGAGAGAAGAAATGGAGTTCAAAAACTTGAAATCAGCAAAGCTTTCATTGGCTCTAGAACTTCCACCGCCTAAGGTATTGCCCTAAGCCTTAATGACCCAGGCCCCCTACTATGAATTAATCATTGCACCTGGTTTCTGACAACATCCAATCCAGGACAGGCCCCAATTTTTGAAACCTTCCCCCACACCCAACACCAGCCCATATCCTGTCATGGGCCTATCTAACACCTCATACTGAGATGTTCTATTGTATATGATAAAGTTAACATATGGCTGGACTAGACCAGGAAAGCTACAGCCTTATTTCCGGGTGATTTTGGTTGTCTGGCTTTGACACTTAATGAAGATAAGAGCAATGGAATTTATGAAGTGCTGGGTAACGTCTGAAATTCCCAGAGCCAGTTTGTTGACTGACAGATTTCAACCGACAACATAACCAGAGGGTACATAAAAACCCAGAAGAGAACTTCTGTCTTCAGCTCTCCCCAAACCATGATTCCTTGCACATATCTCAGTTGTTCAATCCAGAGACAGAATGTGGACCATGTGCAAATAAGGTCCCTGGGGAGCTTGCACCTGGAAGTCTCCAGGAGTCCAAATGTTTGTCTGAATTCTTGTTCCGGTGCTGCACTGCATCTTGTGACTATGTTCTGTGGAGTCTTGTAAATACTTTCAAATATCCAAACCGGTTAAAGCTTTGCATCTATTGATCCCCATGGTGTGTGGTCTCCCTTGCCATAGCAAGCAATAAATCCAGCATTGATACAGATCTGTTCTTTGTGGCCTTAGACTGGTGGCATCAATGAAAGAAATCAAGGTAGATCTCCCAGCACCAAATCTAGATACGCATCATTTCTATCAGAGGAAAACAATATAGACTACGCTCTGCTCCTTGAGGAAAGTTTTGGAGAGGGCAATAGAGGGAACCATAGCATTTGGCCATTGTTTGGAAGTTTACTAAGGTATCCTTAATAAAATAGGGTAAAGGAAAGCCTAGAAAAATGTTAGGGAATAGGGCTACAGTGAACTGAAATTTTCTCCATTAAAAAGCAAAAAACCTTTTTCTTCTTTCTTTCTTTTCTTTACTCTCTCTTTCTTTCTCTCTTTCTTTCTTTCTTTCTTTCTTTCTTTCTTTCTTTCTTTCTTTCTTTCTTTCTTTCTTTCTTTCTTTCTTTCTTTCTTTCTTTCTTTCTTTCTTTCTTTCTTTCTTTCTTCTTTCTTTCTTTCTTTCCTTTCTTTCTTTCTTTCTTTTTTTCCCTGAAGGACAATAAAATAGTAGGGGGAGAAATAGTCCAGCAACATAGCTAGCCAGAGGCTGGAATCTGAGTAAAAATGTAGCCAAAGGATAATTCTCTTCCAAAAGCCTCAGGATGTAAAGAATGAAAAACAAACAAATAAACAAGCAAATAAAGAAATAACAAAACTTGCACCCAAGCTGGGAACTAGGAATGGTATCTGCCAGCCACATGAGACATAGTACAGGCAGGATAAACAAAAATTGAAGAAAAAGGGGCAGATCTGGATTTGAAGACCCTAATTGGATGAACACTGGACCCAGGAGTGTGTGCAGAAGGCACTGCCGTAATTCCACTAATATTGATATGTATGAGGTTAAGGGCAGAACAGTGAACAAAAGTCATGGAGCAGTTGGGAGTCCCTCAGATTTTGCAGGCACAAGGTGAGAAGCAAAAGCTTTCTCCCAGGAGGCTGATGCCTAGTCAGAGCCTATTCTATTTTAAGCAAAGGATGGAGAGTAGAGATGGGATGGGAGTGAATGGACAAACGGTTCACTACATTTTACTTTTACTACCAAGTGGTTTTCACTCCCATGCAATAATAAGTAGTAAAAGGCTTAGAGCTGCGTGTGAGTAAAATATTTTGACATAAGAATTCTACACTCAAACAAATGATCAAGTTATCAATGGATTAAAGAAAGTATAGCAAATAAAACCTGGGGTTAAAAATCAGCATTTGACACACTACCCCCTTCTTAATTACCAGCCCCCCCCCTTTTTTTTGCTTGCCCAGAGGAGCACTGCCCTCTCTGATTTTCCTTCTGATCCGTGTCTCATTCTCAGTCTCCTTTGCTTATCCCTCTACTTGTCCCCAACCATGTATTGCTGGGTGTCACCAGGGGTAAGCCCTGGGCTTCTTTTCTTCTCTATCAGCATTCACTTCCTCGATGACCTCGAGTTCCATAGCTTTATATGCTAACAACCCTCATATTCCTACCAGAAGCCTAAACCTCTCTTGCTAACTCTGAGCTTATATATCTAATTATGCACTAAGAATCTCTAGTTGTATATCTAGCAGACATTTGATTTCAACTTGTCCAAAACGTAATTCCTAATGTACCCCACAAACCTGCTTTGCCCAACACCTTCCCCATTTCAGTTGATAACAGCTCTCACTTTCTCATGCTCAGGCCATAAAATCTCAATTCATCCTTAGCTGCCCTCTATCTCTCGTATCCCACAGCAATCTGTCAGCAAATCCTTTTACTTTTATCTTAAAATAGATGCAGCATCCAAGTGCCTCTTGCTGCCCTCATTGTTACCATATAACTCTGAGCCACCATCATTTCCTTCCTGGGTTACAGTAATTCCCTCCTTCTAACTTCACCCTCCCTAGCCCATTGTTAATACAGAAACCAAAATGATCCTTTGGAACTAAAATATAAGTCAGATCAAGCCCCTCCTCTGCTCTCAGCCCTACATTGGCTTCCCATTTCCCTCAGAGTAAAATCCCAAGCTCTTATAATAGCCTATGGACCATTACATGATCTAGCCCTGGTAATTCTCTGATATCATTTCTTCTAACTCTGACTTCATTCCACTCAGCAATAGCCATTTTGGCCTCCTTGCTATCCCTGGAACATGCCAGCCATACTTTTGTCTTTCACAGGATCATCCTTCTGCCTAGATCTTCTTTCACTGGGGTATTCTATTGGTGAACTCACTCACTCAGCCACTTCAAGCCTCTGCTCAATATGCCTGACCACTGTACTTACTATAGCAATTCATACACTCTCCCATCTCCACTCACATTCTTTACCCCTTCTTACCTTTTTCTTTTCCTTCCATAGTAATTATTATCTTTTCAAGTTATTTTTATTGTTTATTATCAATCTTAACAAAAGAGCATGTACATTCTAAAAGGCCCAGGATCTTTGTCTTGTCTTTTCATTGCTGTACCCCAAGTAACTAAAATATTACCTGGCATTGTAGGTCAATCAATATTTGTTCAAAGAATAATTGGTCCTGAACTTTAACAAACCAAAACTATAGATTAAGAATATCTAAAGAAATGCTTTAAAACGTGTGAAATTTACAGAAACAAAATTGTGGTGTGAGGCTTTACCTTAACCCACTCTATAGTTGCCAGGTTCAACTGACTAAAGATTCATTGGGATTTAAGGACTATAATACAAATAATGGGGCAGATTTACTAGTTATTTAAACTATGATTCTCAGAGAATACACAATTTATTTTTCAAAAAACACAAAGTGCAGAGTTTATATTTTTTCATTATTTTAAAAATTACTAAAACATTTTAAGCAAAAAATTCATTTATAAGAAAGGAAATCATCCTACAGAATTATTATTGAACCGGAAAGAATTTCAAACAATAATTGTAGAGTATTTATAATAAACAACTGACAATTTTGCATATCTAAAATGTGTGAGATTTAGCCAAAGTTCTACCCAGAGAGATCATAGTTGTCTTGTCAATGAGTTTATTATTGACAAGCAAATTGAATTTCTAAGATATTTATCACTTACTCAAGATATCACAATTCAGGCAGCCAGATTAGGGCTTAAACTTCATCTATTTTCTCATTGCATTGCTGCATGGCTTCTGTTTAGATAATTAGGTTAGAAAAAAATAATAGCCAGCAGAGCCCCTCAGAGTGTCTATCTCATCTCTGAAGCAAACATAAAGAATAAAAAATTGGTGCTGATATTAGCACCATATAATGTTCACTTAAACACAAAAAACAAATAAGATTTCAGATTCATACATTTTGTTAAAAACATAAATACTACAATAACATAGTTATTAGTGGCACTAATGATGCTCCAAGATAACCACCTATTATTTCTGTTTTATAAAACAAAACAAATTCGTGTTGATCTAGGTGGGTAAAATACTGGTGTTCAAGGGACTATTTTTGAACCTTTTTTTGTAAATGTGAAATAGAACTACAGTTTTATAGTTGTAGCTGTGTGCTATGGTCACAAGATGGCGAGGGATTCACTTTTGAATTAATATGAGAACATTCCCGTTGGAAAAGGGGCAAACCAGAAACAAACATTTCCTACATAACATCCTCTTGAGGGCTAGTTCTAAAAGGAGAAATGTGTGAAAATCTCAGAAGACAAGAATCACTGAGAAAATTCAGAATACAGTTGAGCAGTTAGTATTCAAAAGGGATGCTGGAAAGTAAAAGGAACATTAAAACAAGAAGAAGTAAGGACTGCTAGTTAGGGGGAAGTCTGGGTTCTAGTCCTGAGTCTATCACTGGTTAACTTTGTGATCTTACCCTAGACAACTCTGAATTGCTCTTACATGTAAAATGAGGGGATTGGATTCGGGATTCTTTGGCTTTCTTTCCAATTGTAAAAAGAGTTGTTTCTCTTTTGATTCTACTTGAATATGGTAACTCTGATAATGCACATTCTGGGTGCTTAGTCCTCAGAGATAGATAATGACACTAGAAGAAAATGACTGACAAATAAGTCAATTGACATTCTGTTGCCATGAATAGATTTCTATGGGGAAGGGAGCATAATTCCTTTTAAAATATGTATATTCATGATTATAAATGCCATAAAATGTCTCTGTGTACTATATCTGTTTGCAGCACATGGGCAGATGTTTCTAAAAAACATACACTGTGTTTATGTCTTTGCATAAAGTCAGCTCATTAAAGCCCCTCCCTTCCGGACCTGGTTCTATTACTGTCCATCTGGTTAGAGAGATAGGGTTGGCGATGAGGAGAAGGTAAAGTAGCAGGACAATGAAGGATGGAGAGGCAGTGAGCAATGGAAAATGTGCTGAGGACCTGGCAAGATTTAAATGATAATTTTTTTGGTGAGAAAAGGAATTAGAGAGAGCCAGTTCTGAATAAATTGCCCTGGGAATGCCATTTTTTCGCACTGCAGTCAATTCATCCTATCCCTGACCCACTCCTACTTTCTGACATGCCACTCCCAGGAGGCTCATGTCCTCATCCTGCCTTCTGGTTCTTTAAAAAGCATCCATATTTGCCCTTATTTATAATTTTATCATGCCCTCTGTTCTAAAACTATTTGTAACTTTCTCTCCTCAAAACTAAAATCAGTTTTTCATGAAAAAAAAATTTTCAATCCAGTTGACACATTAGATTGCTTGAAAGTTCTTTCTCTCTCTCATAATTTCTATGGGTGAAGTCATAGAACTGTTGAATCCTACCACTGTGAAACATGTTTGAAGGCATCTATTTCAACTTCCCAATTAATGGAAGAAACATCTCCATATATACTATGTGAAGCGTGGCATATAGATAATTTTAAAGAATTACATGTATATTAAGAAAAAAACTGAGCACTTCTTTTTACCCCTCCTTTTATCCATGTACTTGGCAAAGTCACTTTGTACCTTTTCCCTTAAAAGGAAAAGTTGATTTCTCTATTTCTTGAATCTGATATAGTGTTTTTGGCTTGATTTGGCCAAAGGAATTTGGAGGTAGTGACAGTATTTGGTTGCAAGCCCACACCACTCTATCTTTGCCCAGCCACCCTGTGAACAATTTGGGCTAACCTGATGGGAGATGGGAAGCATGGAAATCTACCAGCCAAGTGACCAGTGAACCCTTATGTAACTGCAGTCATTCTTGACTAACCAGGCCCCAGTTAACTGGTCAGCACCCCTGGATGCATGAGGGAACCCAGCCAAAATCAGCCAGGCCTGGTCCAGATTAGTAGATACTTCCAGCTAACCTGTAGTCATGAGCATAAATAAATGGTTGTGGTACTTGTACTTACCATTTCTATTATAATTTTATTGTAGCATTATACAAATCCATTAAATGCAAAATGTTTTTAAATAGTTCACAGATGATTTGTTTGCTCTGATTTGATTAGAAATTTTATAGGTTATTTTGGTTTAACGATTATTCCTCTGGGATGCTTTGGTCTGTCTCTGACTGATACCTGCAATGGCTTCTAATTTAGGAAAGAATATCGACAAACTAGAAGCAGCACAACTAAGTGCTAAGTGATGTGTGATCCTAGAGCAGTCTGCTGCATTTCTCTGAGACCCACAATTAACACTTGTCCTAAGCATATGCAGTCACTGGAGAGAGTCGGACTTTGGGGGGTTATTTTAGGAATTCCAGTTCACATCCTGGTGTTATGTCTTTCCCTGACAGGGAGGGAGCTGGGCTTCTCCACTAAGGCAGTTCATGGGCACATGAGAGGGGTGCTGTGTGGAGAACATCTCCCCACGTTAGCCACGGCTTGAGACCCACTGGCTGTGGGGAACCGACACCCAATAGTGAAGCTGAGCATGCTCTGTCTCTTCTCTACTTGAGTAAAACATCTTTCCACCAGAGCCTCTGTGAGTCGTGGTTTTGACGGCGATGCCGACACTTGTATTGAAGTGGGTTGACATCTCTTTAGGGGTCTCTCCTTCTGACCTACAACTAAGCCCATGCTAAGTGTTGTGAAGAATCTAAAATATGTACGATAATTGGCCCTAAAGCATGATAGAAAGAAAATTGAGAGGGAAAGAAACTGAAAGAGACTATGTTTAATGCTAAATGTGTGATCGAGATTAAAAAGGCAACAAGATTTCGTGGAAAAGGGTGCTTCCTGCCATCTGAAACAATCACAGGCAGCTCAAAGAGATAGACTTAATTTGAGTCCTAAAAATTATGCAAAGTTTTCGACAGGAAAAGAAGAAAGTAAAGTCATTCAATCAAAAAAGCGCACAAAGGCATTTTCACCACACACAGCATCTCCTGAACAATGGTTCTGTTAACCAGCCAGGGGACCACAATTTCTTACTGAATTTTAACTCTGAAATTGAATATTTATTCCTTTTGCACCACCGTTTATTCAATATTTACAGAGTATCTGTCACGTGCCAGGCATTTTTCTAGTTTCTTGGGATACATCTGTGGAGAAACAGGCAAAGATAATTGTGCCTGAGAATTTATATCCTGCCAAGTCATTGCTGGTCAAAGTCACTTGAGTCACATGGCTGGTAAAAATCTCTCTTTTTTTTTTAAGTAAAAAAAAATCACCTTTATCTGGCTAGTGAAAATCATATTAGCTGGTAAAAAAAATATTACTAGTAAAATCACTTGACTTCTACCTATAAATTAATCACCATTTTAAAACATTTTATGTTCTTCACTTGAGCACCAAACAATAAATTGAATATTATTTTTCATGCTTTGATCCTGAAAATCAATACTAATTAATAAAAAGTAGCTGAACATAAAATGGTGAAGAAAACAAGTTACCTAGACAGCAATTATGGCCAGAACTGGAGATCATGTCTGTTTGAATGGCTTTTGCCTGAGAATTTTTAGCCATGTTTCAGGTACTTATTTCTTCAAGTTGAACACTGAAAATTTTCCACAAAGTACAATGGATAAATCCAAAGTGAAGTCTGATTTTACAGTGCCTAATGTTTTAAAAGGACCCTGGATAAACAAAATCAAATTTATATACTAAAATCATTTGTCTAAAATTTTAAGTTGTTTTCAAATAAAAACAAAAAAAAATGCATTTCTGATATGTACTGAAAAAAAATAAATAAATAAAAGGACCCTGGAAGATTGTGTTGAGTTAGGAAGTCCAATTGGCTTCACACATGGGAGGTCAGACTTAGGTCCTAGCTTCCGTGGTGGGGCACCTGCTAAGTGTAGACAAATCATTCTGTGCTTGTGCTCTATTATTTGAAAAATGGTCCTCTTGGCAAACTCCCTCTTTGAGATCAGCCATTGTATTAGGAGGATGTCCAGGCCACATAAGGTATTTTACCAGGAATCCTAGCAAAGGTTCCAGGCAACAGTCATCACCCGGGACCATGTATGAGAGTGAGGAAGTCTTAGCGATAATTTCAGGCCAAGTCACTGCCTTGTTGCAACTGCATTAAAGAGCCCTAGCCAAAACCAACTAGCTGAAACAAGTTGGTAAAGTTGCTTATATAATAATTCATTTATTTGTTCAGGAAATATTTATTGAGCCTCTACTATGTGCCATAACCATGCAGTGGTAAGCAATACTAAGAAAATGTTTACTCTCATGATGATAGCAGTAATAATAAACAATTCAAGGAAAAATCCAATTTTATATATTATGAAGGAAATAAACAGGGTGTTGCAAGGGAACCAAATGGGGGTGGGGGTGGTTCTGGATAAATCTGTTGAGAGATAGATAGAGATAGAGATAGAGATAGAGATTGAGAGATCGAGAGATCGAGAGAGAGAGAGAGAGAGAGAGAGAGAGAGGGAAAAAGAAAGGGGAGGACGGAAGGAAGGAAGAAAGGGAGAGAGGGAGGGAGGGAGAGAGGGAGGGTAGGAGGGAGGGAAGGAGGGAGGGACAAAGAGGCAGGAGAGAAGGACCATAAGGTGGCAGAATAGAGTTCATCAGAAACAGTTTCTGAAGTGAATTTGCATTGCTAAAGGACTTTCTGAGGAGACCAGGATAAGTTAGTGGCTTCATGACTCTATAGGTGCTTAGAACCCCAATATAATTAATTTAGAACCCCAAATTAAGTTTTCTTAGAATTGTCTTTTTACCTGTATTCTTGAAATTTTATTTTCCAAGCTGTTTGGTATGGAAGATGAAAGTTACACTTGTTTACCCATATCTGATTGCTGGCTGCCTACACATCTGGGATTGGAGATAGTGATGGAAGGAAGGAAGAGAGGGAGGGAGGGAGGGAAAGAGAAAGTGAGAAACGGAATGCGGGAGGGAGAAAAGGAGAAAAAGAAAGAAAAAAGCTAGGCTAATGCATCAACAATATTTTCTTTTTCATTTTTCCACCATAGGTGTTTTTCTATTATACCTACCTTTTTAAGTAACACCATACATATTGAAGAGCTCTGTGGAATAGGTCGGTGAGAAGTTA
Source organism: Tolypeutes matacus (assembly GCA_026826555.1). Lineage (NCBI taxonomy): Eukaryota > Metazoa > Chordata > Mammalia > Cingulata > Chlamyphoridae > Tolypeutes > Tolypeutes matacus. The sequence goes on from JAKSZT010054550.1 coordinate 1,807,803, forward strand.
GATCAGAAAAGCAAGAACAGTTCAGATTAAAGCACATGGCATAGAAAATAATGGAAGGAACATATTTGTCTATCCTCAGGATCCTTTTACTGCAACATGGACAGGTCATTACTTGGCTAAGAACAACCTCTTCTAAGTTTACTATATTTAAAACTGGCCTGTGACTATCTCTTTATTTCTTTCACTTGCCCAATTTGGTACTTGTCCAACTCCAGCAAAAGGAGAAGGAGAAGCAGTCTCACAAACATAAAAACAGCTATAATACAGTGAAGAAAGAATTAAATTATATTTCAGAAAAGTGGGAGGAAAGAGATTATAAATTGTGAGGGAAGGAGAAGTTTAAGAAAAAAATCATAAAGGAATTACTTTAGTTAAAGCCTTCTACATTTACTAGGATTTGTCTATGTGACGAATGAAGGGGCTGGGAGATAAGAGCATGTCATGCTTATGGGACAACATGCATTAAGCCATGAAGTCATATAAGGTCAGGATATGTTTGGAGAAGGGTAAGGAGTCAGTGTGCTGAGAGCATGGCTGCACATGGTGGAAGATGACACTGGAAACATAGATGCAGACCTTGGATGACATACCAAGAAGCTCTTATGGCAAGGCTAGGAGCTGAGGCAAGCTTTTTGTCTATAACTCAAATACTGTAACCAAAAACTTCCCCTTAAATATAATATTTTTTAATCACCTAGAATGTGGTTATTGCTTTCCTCATGGAATTGTACCTTCATAGTATGAGTTTCACATATGATCTCAGCAGTTATCATATCTGACAGTAAGGGACATCATTAAATTATCTAATACTGAGATAGCAAGTGACAGTGACAGATAACCTAACTTCTTGGGATAGTTTCATTGTAAAAGTTTCTTATGATGCATGCTTTAGGGGGCACTTGATTTCAGATGAACAAGTAGAGGAGGAGTAAAAGGTTAAAGTTTGGAAAGAGTTTTGGACTAATTGGATGGACTCAGAGCTTTATCCTGAATGGCTGGAGAAGGTTGCTAAGGGCATCACCCCAGAAGGTGGAAATGGACACTACTCATCATGGGAGTCTTTGCTTCATATTTCTGTTCTACTACTAGTGTCACTGTGGGTTTCTCCCTCAAAAGTGTTAAACAATTCAAAATCTTACTTTTATCATGTGGTATTTCATAATGGTGTTTCTGCCTAAAGGCTTGCCTGAATAATTGATTTCCTAATTGGCACAAAATAAATTATGCTTTGGATTTTTGATGTGTTTGAATATCAAAACCTTCTAATTTATAATTAGAAAATATTATAAACCTTCATGTATGGGGAATGGAATACTGAGTAGTTGTTTTGTTCATTTTAGTATGTACCTGAATTTTTAATCCACTTTGGCAATGAATTATTTGGGTAACTAGATATCAATTTTTTAAAGAAATTTTATTACATCTCCTTATAGAAGAAATTCACATTACCATTTAACTGTTTTCCATCCAAAATTTGGCAATTGTTTTTGAAAAGTGGACACTCCGGCATAAATATTATCTCTTTTTTTAAGCTTTAGTTTCCCAAACTGCAGAGTTTAAAACATATAGCCTGTTTTCCAATCAGATCATGAAAGTTTCAATTACATAATACCTGCAACTTGTGTGTCAGCCATAAAAAAGAGACAATGAGGAAAAACACAGAGAAAAATTCAAATGGAAAGAGCTTTGGTATTGGGAGAAGATTTAAGGTCCTTTCTAAAACTCCTTTGTTTATTGAGCCTCTGATGTATGAAGCAAAAGAAGGGACTTTGGTTAAGATTCTGCCACTACCCAGTTTTGTGATGGTAGGAAAAATCATAGACTATGAGAACTGCAGGGGATTTTAGAAATCATTTACTGCAGCTTTCCTGTAGTTTAGCAAAGGCATAGAGAGAATCAATGAGGGCCACATGTGTAAGCCCTGATTAGAATCCAATCCCCTCAACTGTTAAAATCTTCCTCCCACTAAATATCACTCTTCCTTAAAATGGCACATACATTCTCTTTGTCTCTGTTTCCTCATTTATAGAATAAGTTGGTTAGACATGAACATCTGTAAAATTCACAAAAGTTTTAGAATTTCAGCATTTGTTCTTTTTGTGTCATGAAAAATACATTAGTCAGTAACAACAGTATACAGTTAAGTACTGTGATCTGTATGTAATGGAAAGTAAAGAAATTCAGAAGGGATTCATAATCAAGTATCAGGACACACTTTATTTGTGACAGGTTTTTGTTCTTTCTGGCAGATCCATTTGTTTTCTATATCACAAGTATCAGAAAAAATATTTGTGTTTGAAATGTAAACGCAGCTGTTTTCCTTAGCATCACCAATAATTTGTAATCTGTGGAGAAAAGGAAAAACCTCATTTAGCATTTAGGAGTTTCTCACATAATCCTTCTTATACACCCTAGCATTTCCTAGGGCTAATAATGAGATTTAAATTATATGAATAAATAATGGTAAGTAATGGAATGCTAATGAAGATAAAGCTAATACAAACCCTGGAATGTACAGGTTCATTACTGAAAAAGAATCCTAACCAGAAACTTCAGAATGCTATACCAAAAGAGAAAGCTTTGGAGACCGGGAATTGAATCTCCTGGTTCTGCTACTACCATACCATATGCCAAGTTTCTTAACTTCACTGAGCCTCAGTTTAAAAAAAAAAAGAAAAGAAAAGGTTAGGGAACCACAACCTAATATTTGGAGGAGGCATTGAGATGATGCATGTGAAAGTGTGGCAAGAAAGTATGTGCTCAATAAAAATAACCAATACATAGAGGGTGGTGGTTATCCAGTCTCCACAGAATTGGATGCAGCCTGGAAAAGAGGCTCAGATGAAGTACTATGCAATCCATTCTCCTCCCCAGCCTCCATCCATACAGATGCCCACTGCAATATATTATTCATTTCATACTAGCACGAATCTTGTAGTTCACTGGAGGTAGGTATGGAAATAGAATTCATACAATGGGTCAGGCAGTATTAGGTTCAAGTTTCAAGGATGGCGTGAGTCAAGACCCATTTGTCTCAAACAGGGCTTGGGGGGTGGCATTGGGTGAGAGGAGTGGCAGTGGGTGAGGAGGGTGGCATTGGTGAGGGGAAAGGTGTTGAGTGAGGAGGGTGGCAGTAGGTAAGGGGGGAAACTCTATCCCTGCTTTTCTTTTGATTCTTTGTTCCACTGCTTTATGTAGCCTGGATCAGATTTCTTCCAAGTGCCACCTCTTTAGTCATACCACAAACTTCCCTCAGTTGGGCTATTGCAAAAGTCTGCTAACTTGTATCTCTTTCTTTCTTCTGATTCCTTCTTAAATGTTTAACAGTAATTGTTTAAAGCTAATCTGGCCAAATTACTGTACTCCCTCTACAAAAACTTGTAAATGGCTTTCCAGGCCTTCCATAACCACATGCTTAGTTCTCTAACAGTATCTCTTTTAATCCCCACTGTATTTACATACTTGAAAGCCAGGGCTCAAAGAGTTAAAATAAAAGCAAGACCAAATTGATGCTCTTTCTGGTGTAACATGATACCCTACAGGTTAATCTGATCACTGATCATCAGATTTAAATGAATTTTCCTCTAAATTCAATTCATCCACTTTACATATACTTCTCTCTTTCTCCCTCTTTCTTCTCCCTCTCTTCCTCCCTCTCTTTCTCTCTTTCTTCTTTCTCTCATATGAACCATAATAAAATAATTATTTTATACCATGGTCCAATAAAGAACATACACATAAACATATATATGTAAAAAATTTAATATACCAATATTAATTCTTATTATGTAAGATAAAACAAAAAGTATGTTAGCATCAAATAGAGATTCATTTGTATGTAAATATAATATGGGTGCGTTTGCCATTTCCTAAATTCATTCTAGTTCAGTTATTTTAAATAATCTTAATTTTCAAGTTTTGCGCTTTTAAAAATATTTTAGAATGTGGCCAAAGTCAAAATTTGCTAATTAAGCCAGGATTTCTTTCAATGTTTAATATTTTAAAGTAATTAATAATTTATCACTATATATCAGGTAAACTTGAACATGTTTTTATGCTTTTACTGTCATCCTTCTTGATTTTCTGATAGTAAAAGTCATTTTAAATGCAATTTATACAAGTTTGATTAAATGTTGCACTCATTTACAGACTCATAAAATGTCACATTATAGCACCTCTTCTTAAAAACGCATTGACAGATCTTTACAGAAATTTGGTTGATTGCCTGCACACTTTTGACTGTGAATTCTGTTAAAATAGGCTTTGTTTTGTTTTTTTTCCAGGGGAGAACGTGAACGCAGCCCCCTACTACCACAAATTATGCAGTCGAGTTTCCCACATTTGGGGAAATCACAGGGGTCAGCACATCCGGAGTGCAATGGATAAGCCTCGCCCTGGGAAAACCACCTTCACGATCATGGTATCTCCCCTGCCAGGTAAGTATAAAATATGTAATTTAACTGTGTAGCGAAAACCCTCCCATTACGCTGCTGATTATTTTGACCATCTTAACCAAAGAACTAAAATGAGACACTAGAGAGAAAATAGCAAATTGTCCCTTTGAGGCCTATGCATGTATATATCACATCCTTTCAAATAATTGTCACTTTCACACCACCAGTTATAACCAACTGCAGTATTTGTCACAAAGTGTGTAGTCCCTCAAATATTGAATTATATGTTCTGCTATTTACTACTGTTTCCCTTCATATTTGTTGTGTTAATTCTGGTTGTGGGCCCTCTAAATTGGTTTCATGATCCATTAGGTATATTGCTCCATGGATTGTAAAACATTACTTCAGAAATTCTGTGTGCCAACAGCCTCTAGTTAGAGATTTTTTATTTTATGGACTGTCCTGAAGAAGTTAGTCTATTCCTTTTCTTCTAAAACTCCATTGCAGACAAAATTATATATTCTTTATGAAGGGATTCTGTCTTTTCATATATGGAATTTTTTTTAACCAATGGGAATTATCCATTTCTTTGGCCTTTTCTGAGACTCTTGAGAATTTCTAAGCTAAATAGAAGTTATGAACTTAAACTTCAAGAACATTATTAATATCTTCCAATGTAAACCTGATGTAACTTGAATCTTAAAATTAGCTCATCTAATACTCACATATCAGAATTGAAAAATGAGCCATTTATCCACTTCCAGTTCCTCTCTGATAATGAAAAATTTAATCCAATCCAAAATAAAATTCCTCCAGTATTTATCAGGCGCTGTATGAGTCTCTATAAATGGAACAGAAGAAATGACTAAATACTGAATCTGTTTGCTCATTTTCTTTCTTCTCCTAGTCATCCCCTAAACATACTTTCAAGCATGACCTTTTTATGAAACCTTTCCTGATTCCTCATCATAGGTAATCATTTGCTCTTAGTGATATTTATCTAGATTTATATATTTCTATTGTTGTATTCATAACATTACATTTAATTATTTGTTTCCATGCCTGTTTTGGCAATTAGACCATATATACTTCTTGAAGTCAAGGCTCTAATTCCATTAGCATGGAACTATTCACTTAAAGCCCAAACAACTTGACATGGTTAAAGAGAAGGCTAAATATCATTAAGGTTTATATTTAATTATTTACCAGTTCTTCCTGATCTTGAATAAGCAGCAAACTGGATTTCTTTGTGTAACAGTCTGATGAGCTGTTAGTCCAGGACTTGAAGGTGTCAGAAAAAAACAAGCATTTTTCTTGGAGTGGATGCCAATCTGTTGGGCATGCTAATGGCCGTGGTCTTTCTTAAGAAAAAGAAACAAGAATTATATATGTAATATATTTCTAACCTGTCCTACTACCGCAGGTCATACTTTATTGGTCAGCGATTATTGTTGTGAAAACAATTAATGAATTCATATAATTTTGAGATTTTGGACACCTACTTTTCATTCTGGTACCAGGAGTTGGAAATTATTGATCAGTTATATTAAGCTTCAATGGAACCAAAAACTATTAGAGTAAGTAAACATCATCAGTATAATGTAAACAGCTACATTTTACATGTAACACACTAAGAAAGAGAAAAAACAAACTTGTTCAAATCTATACCATCATGTGATGGTAGAGTCAAGGCTCTTTCATTATTTCTTTGAATCCATCACAAGTGCTTATTTCACTATATTGACAACAATATAAAATGCATCTAACAAATTCTGGCTTTAAGGAAGATTCAAAATTAATAGCAAATAATTGTTTATTTCACTAAATTAATGAGAAATATGATAGAGAAAAATCAGAAGAAAATTTATAATAGCTGAATAATATATTTGCTTACTTAATGTAATCAATTGGATACCATTTTCCAGAAGAATTTTTGCAGGTTTCTTAAAATCTCTGTTCTATAAGAATTATCACACAGATTACATTCTGTAGTAATCACTCAACAATAGTTACCTTTACTAATATACTCTACTTAGTAGAATGAGATTAATGTGGCTACATGTCAAGGAAATATAATTAACAAATTTATTCTGTGTTTTCAGTTCTATGAATTCATTTCAGAACAAAGTTAACTGTTTGCCATGTTTAGTAAAATCATCAAACAATCTGTTTAAATGCATATTTTTCTTTTAAACTTAATATCTAGTTATTAATTATTGAATATCTTAGTAGCAGCTTTTTATGAGGCAGTCAACCCTGGTGGCTAAGATCATAGGCTCTGGAATCATACCACCTATGTATAATTCTTGGCATCACCAGTTACTAGTTGTGTGTACTTGAACTAGTTGCTTAACTTTTCTGTGCCTCAGTTTTCTTAAACAAAATGAGGATGACTAATAGCATCTTAACACACGTGACTGTCGTGAGCTTAAATAAGGCAATGCACGATACCTATTAAATGCTTGCTTTTATACTTAGGAAATTTAAGTCACAAAATTACCTGTTGTTTCATTCTTGTACTCTTCAGCCTCCACACTGCTTTTTTCCATGGGCTTTTGACTTAAAAATATCACTAGTAAATAAAGAAAAACAGTTAAAGGATTAGGTGCAGAAATGAATGGCAGAATAGAGATGCTGTATTTATCACTTCTTTACTTTTCCTCCCAAATCAGGAAGAAAAAGCTCAATAATAAAACGGTAGTTTTATCAACAATAAAACTAGTTCTATTTATAATTTCAACAGGAAACTGAGTAATCTCAACAAGCTTGAATATGGACAGAAGAATAAAGGCAATAGCAATATGGTTAAAAAAAAAAAAGTCCAGTTAGGAGGCGTAATAATAAACAGACAAATAAGAACAAAATACTTACTTGTGGACTTATATAGACATTGTGAACTTGTGAGCATGATTTAAACTCTCAAATTGCTGACACTCTTGCCTGAACTTTTTCATCCTCAGAATGAGTATAAATATGCCTGTCTCAAGGCAAAGATTGCCTAGCACACTCTGGGATTTAGTTGGTATGTAATAAACTGCAAATTGTTGGTCATTTTTATTTTCTTTATCATCTTTTTATCTTGATCATCATGTTGTTGTTCTCAGAGCACATGTGAAATACACCAGGATGACTCTAGGAACCATTAGGAAGGCACAGATGAAAAGCTGAAGTTTTCAGAGTGGCTATGAGCTAGTATTATTACCAGTTTGTTTTTTTACTATTTTCATTTCATTGGTCTTTCACTCAATCAAACTATTTTAATAAGATGTTCTAATTTTTGTGATGAATATTCTGAAACAGATTTTTGCATCATTTACCTGAAACACTCAATCCTATCACAGTCAAGGCAAGGAGAAAAATCCCAGCACAGCCAAGTTTCAGAGCACATGGATGCCAACGTGGACCCAGGCAGATATCTGAGAAATTAAGATAATATACATGGTTAACTCAGCTGAGAACATCTGGAAGAAAAATCAAGGTGGATTGGACCACATATGGACAATTATAATCAGGTCAAGGCCTAGGGGAAGAAAAGAACATTTATCAGCCTTGTTAAAGTAGAGTTGCACAAAATGGATTTGCAGTAAGTTCCATCTGAGAGTTTCCTCACTGATAAAACAAGAATTTTTATGCATGTCTTATGTGAAAAGGATTGGTATGAAAATCAAATGAGATAGATGTGTAAACACTTTGAAAATTGTCAAGTACCATAGAAAAATGAAAGGCATGCCCTATTGGAGGAAATTAGTCAAAGCATTTTGTCTAAAATGAAAGCCCTTCATTCATTCATTTTATATATATATAATATATACATATAAGAGAAATTGTAGGTTGACAAAAAATTCGTGCAGAAAGTACGAAGTTCCTATATACCCTCACCCCAACACACACACACACACACAATTTTCCTTATTTTTAACACTTTGCATTTGTCTGAGACTTTTTTACAGTTGATGAAGCAATATTATTACAACTATACTATTAACTACAGTCCATAGTTTACAACAGTGTTCACTGTTTTTTTTTGTACAGTTCTATGGGTTTTTAAATTTTTTTTTTATTCTGGTAAGGTATAGAATAACCTAAAATTTCCTGTTCAAACTCTTTCAAAAAGTTGAAGAGGAGGGAACATGTCCTAACTCATTCTATGAGACCAACATCACCCTAATAGCCAAGGTCAGGTAAATATACCACAAGAAAAGAAAATTACAGACCAATATCCCTTATGAATATAGATGCAAAAATTCTCAACAAAATACTAGCAAACCAAATCCAACAGCACATTAAAAGAATTATATACATGATCAAGTGGAATTTATCCCAGGTATACAAGGGGTGTTCAACATAAAAAAAAATCACATTAATAGAATGAAGGGGGGTGAAATACATCTCAATTGATGCAGAAAAAGCATTTGACAAAATTCAGTACCTCTTCTTGATAAAAAACGCTCAGAAAACTAAGAATGGAAAGCAACTTCCTCAACTTGATAAAAGACATATTTGAAAACCCACAGCTTTCGTATGTTTCATATTCATGTGAAACATACAATGGTGAAAGACAGAAAGCTTTCCCTCTAGGATCAGGAATAAAACAAGGATGCCCACTGTCACCATTCAGCACTGTATTGGAATTTCTAGTCATAGCAATTAGGAAAAAAAAAAATGGGAAGAAATAAAAGGCATCCAATTTGGAAGGAAGAAGTACACTTTTCCTTTTTGCAGATGGCATGATCCTATATAGAGAAAATTCTGAAAAATCCACAACAAAGCTACTAGAGGAGCTAATAATGGAATTCAGCAAAGTAGCAGGGTACAAGAGCAATACCCCAAAACTGCAGTGTTTCTCTACACTAGTAATGATCGATTGGAGGAAGAGAGCAAGAAAAAGTTCCATTTACATTACCAACTTAAAGAATCAAATATCTAGGAATAAATCTAATCAAGGACTTGTATATGGAAAACTACAAAATATAGCTGAAAGAAACCAAAAGAAGACCTAAATAAATGGAAGGACGGTCTGTGTTCATGGATTGGGAGATGAAAGATTGCTAAGATGTCAATTCTACCAGAAGAGGTTTACAAGTTCATCACAATCCCAATCATATTCTATTATCTGAGACTCTACTTTATGGCAGCCATCACTTTAGATGCTGGAGATATGCTAAAATTCTATTCTTGCACATGGGTCCCTCTGCTTCCTTGTTGTCTAGAAAAATCATCTCCAACTTGTAGTAATCAAATGCATAGCATTCAAGGAAGAGTGTGTTATGAGTCTGCATATTATTTTCATTATTTCAACTAGTATAACATAACATGCATTTATCTATGATAACACTGTATAATCTAAATAAAATGTTAAATATCTTTAATTTTCTTTGAGATCATATAAGTTAGCATTTGCTGTATATTTCATGTTCATCAGAGGTTGTGGTTTATAGGAAGTAATTAATTAAATGGGAACATAAATGAATCACAACTTTATTGATGCATTTTACTTCTAGACACCATTAAAAGCACGGAACTCTATAGTAAATATAATAAAAGAAGAATTTATTAATCAAAAAATCTGGTTAAACACCGGCCTACAGCTGCCAAAATGAAATCAGCTGTGGCAGGGAATTATTTCCGTAACAATTAATAACTCATTACTCTTCTCCAAGTTGTGCTTGAATAGTTGTATACCTCTGATTTCCTCATAAGACCTCTCCTATTCCCATTTGATTTTTAACATGTTAGCTGTATTAGAAAGATAAATATTCTTCCAAATTGTATTTTTAGAGCAAAGGCATTTATAAGTAAATGTTTTCTGATTTATCTGTAGCTATTCATTCATTTATATTATCTATCTTTATTTGCATTTTCTAGTATTTTTAATATAAATTATTTGCTTTGAATTATTGGTAAATATTCAGATATGCTAAAGTGTTGTCTTTTATTTTCATTATATGTTCCAGAGTGGCACACAAGACCTTTCCTTCTTGTTTTTGTTTTTACTATTCTAAAGATTAAGTCGTATAGCCAAGTTGACTGGCGACTACTCTCCCTTTAAAACACTGACATTCTTATAAGTGAGTTAGCTCTTTCTAAAATGTTCCTGAGGAGATAGAATTTAGAACAAGTCAGTTTTATAAGAGATGAGGAGAGGAATATGATTATACATTAGAATCACAGCAGGGACCTGTGGATTGCCATCTGGGCTCTGTAGGACCTCCAATGCTAGTGGAGGAGGAAGTGGAAGTAGATACCCATAGGAGACTCCAGAACATTGGGCATCATCTGAATACAGGAAACAGCTTGGGCCTATTGGTCTAGAATTTCTTATGAGACTCTGTGTTGCAAGAGCATCTACACCTAGTCAATGAGCCTAAGATCAGCTCTAGGATGTCTTTCTTTCCAGTTGTGTATATGGACATTACTTTACTTTTTATACCTTCTCTTCTTCCCCCTTTCCTCCTATAAAAATTCATCTCTATTTGAAAAGTGGAGAAAGCTCCATATAGTCACTATTTTATATTTATTCCTGACGTATAGCAGTGGTTAAGAGCAGAGGCTTTCCATTCCAGCAGATCCGAGTTTGAACAGGTTACTCATAGCGTCGTGACTTTGGGCAACAAATTTAACTTTCATAAACCACAAACTTTTTCACCTGTGAAATGTAGATTAGTACCTACTTCCTAAGGTTTTTTCTAAAAGATTTTATTAAGTTAACTATAGGTAAAAGGCAACATGGGGTTGTATTTTAAAATATTCATTCATGCTAAAATTAATGGAGTTTACTGGAGAATCACGTCCCCAGAGAAAAGCTCTCCTCTGCTGGGTGTTTCCGACACATAACTCAGCATATCAGAATTAATGTAATTATAGTAGATAGTTGAGGAGACCAGGGGAACAACTTCAGTTACTCGGCAATACTCGCTTAGGGTTATTTTTTGTTTGGGTAGAAATAGTATGTTAAGCAAGGAGACCTGAGTTTATAAAATGACCTACATTTTATACTTCTGTATGGCTCTGCTGACTTCATTTCCTTCTGGTCTCTATTCACACACTCTGCAATGTCACTCTAACCTACGAGCTCCTCCTAAAAACTGACAGCTGTGTTCCTGGTTCAGAGCATTTGCACTCACTGGCCCAGCCTTCTAGGAAGCTCTCATTGAGGTCTTGGCTCAAAAGTCATCTTCTCAGTGAGGCCTTCCACAATTATCCTGTTTGATGTGGTAACCTCCCCAAGAGCTAAATCCCAATTCCTTTCTTTATTTTCTCAGTAGCACTTAACACCATCTAATCTTCTAAGTAAACTTGTTTATTTTATTGATGGACTGTCTCCATGGTACCATAATGTAAACTCTATGGAGGTTAAAAAGCCTTTTCTCTATTTTGTTCACTACTGAATTCTCAGCACCTAAAGCATATCTGGCACACATAAGTACTTTTTGTTGAATGAATGAATAAACTCTACAGGTGTTCTGCAAGCACTTTTTTCCATTTCTCTAGGAGATAAAACATTTGATTATCTGACCAAAATAAAATCTCTGTCTGATTTACCAGCTCATCTGCCCAGCAACCACGGCCTCGGCATTTTGGGACGAAGAGCCCAGTAGTGGTCTCTCAATAATTGCAATACCAGGCCAGTGTTCTGTAATCTCACATTTTTGCTCTGACTTTACCCTATTTTTTTTCCCAATATATTTCCAGATGATCCTTTGTAGGTAATGATTATAATCAGAGTACACTAATTTTCTTGACCCATTGATTGCAACCACAGATTGTAGCTTTGGACGAGTCTCACCGTTTCTATATTCAGTTTCTGACATCCACTTTCAAATTACCTACCCATTTGCTGGAAGTGCATGGGGAAGAAATGTCTTGCTCTTTCCTATAAAAAATAACTGAGGCCCAAACAAGCCTTCCTTGTAATCAAACTCCTCCACTTTTCCCGGACCTCCATAGGATGTTTATAGTGAAACTTATTTGATAACCCTAAGACTTTTCTTCCTGATTTAGAATTTTGCTAATCTAATAGTTTCAAACATATGAAACAGTCCTAAAAAGATACAACCCACATACTTGGAACAATATGTAATAACGATTAGATCAGATCACAATTGCAATATTATTGATATTTGGTTAGATTTCAGAAGATAACACTATGCTATGATAATTTTGTACATATTTTCAGCCTCAGTCTCTGGTGTCTTTTCATCCATCCCCAGATTATGGCACCCACAGCCTCTTACCTCCCATTAGCATCACTTAGGATACTAACTCACCCAGAAAAATGCTGACTCCAACAAATGTCAAATAAGTTCATTCCTGATGTGTTCCACTGTCTTGTGGCTTAACTCCTAAGCTGTGATGCTTTCAAATTACAAACTACCGGGTTGTGATCTTGTAATTATATCTAAGTCTTTGGTAGTGAATATTATTTTCCTCGTGCACTCTGCCAATGCCCTTTGGGGAGGGGAAGCTGTTAATCATGAAGTGTACACTTTGTATTCTGAAAGGAATGCTATGGATGTAAATGTACTAGGACCTAATCGTAGGGTTAATATTTTGTGGAGGGATTTGGTATCAGGTAGGCTGCTACTATAGCAAGGCAGTAATGTATTCCTTTGAATGTTCTTTTCATACATGTAAAACGTTCCTAAATTTGGAGTCTTTTAACCAAGGCTCATTTAAAGAGAACATCTTTATTTTTCACATGGACTATCTTGATACAAAAAGAAATTGAATGAGGTATGTATTTTTCTCCACAGCCATCATTAACTAGAGACAAGCTATGCCATACCGATTTAACACTAAAATACAACTACTGCTCACCTTCAAAACAAAGATTTAAAAACATACGTTTAAAAGGAAAATATAACTCTGGAAGATATAGAAATACCATAAGAAAAAAAAAAAAAAAAACACTTACTTTGAGGAAGCAATGGGGGTGATGAACTTCCAAGAGCCGACTCCCTGGGGAAGTTTAAATCAGCATATGTTACTTGTATGTCCATTGCAGACAGGAAAGTGTGGCAGTAAACTAGGGTATGAAGACAAAGTCCAAGTTCTGTGTGGCAAGATCAGTAAACGGAAGTACTGACTCTGAAATGTTCTGCTGTCTCTAGTGTCCTCACCCACCCACACTTATAGTTGTGGTTTTTCTCCATAAATTTGTCAGATAGTCCACTTGCTGGTTGTCCATTCTACTAAGACATATAGTATCTACTTTACTTAATTAATTGGTCTGTTTTCTGACAAAATTCTGGGAAAAGTTGGTTTCTTTTGCTCCTCTGTCTCTTCTTGAGCGTCTGTTCCAGGGCCAGAACTAGGGTCAGGAGAATGAGGCACTCACCGCCCCCCCCCCGCCGAAAACTCAGTAATCAGGACAAATAATATTTAATGCAATGTTGTAAAGAGCAATATAAAAAACTCCTCTAAGATGCCATTCAAAAACTTTGAAGTCTTCCTGAAATATCTGTTCTCCAAAGAAAATTGTGTAATGTGGAAAATGAGGTTGCAAATGTGGAAAAGGCCTCTGAAAAACACAACAGAAAAAGCAAAGCACTAAAGAACAGTAGACTACTTTTTAGCTTAGTTCTCAAGGCGTTTGTGGACATAATAGAGTCACTGTACAAGTAAAAGAAATTGGAATCATCAACAATCATGGAAAGTGGAGGGCTTGGGTCTGAAACTTCCTGTATCTTTCAAGGGTTTTCAGGCATAGTAGCTTGGAGTGGGATGGAGCTTAGGTGACACAAAGTCTTCATATTAGAAATGAGAGAGAAACTCAGGCATTTCTACAGTCACTTGCTATATAGTGGCAGAATTGTACCAGATGCTCTAAATTACTTAACAGTGTTAATTGAACCCCCAAAGATAAGAGGTGCCTGTTTCTAGCAGAAAATTTTCACTCTGAATATTTCTTGGGGACATGCACTTATTCCCTAAAAATCACTGATAATTAAGAAGTGAGATCTAGAGCATGTGTGAGAGTTGCACAACTCAAGAAGATAAAAATATAGCTTATTATTTATGTATCTGAAAGATGGTGACGGGGAAAACAAAAACAGCCACTGCTTTTAGAAATTTATGGACCATTATTATGAAAACATATCTAGCATTCTTTATACTAAAATGCTGAATAAGGTAAGATTTATCTGAGAACATACAAGATATTTCTTTTAATTTTGTTTTCCTTGTGAAAGTTTAATTGCTAGAGTGATGCATCAAGAATTTTCCAAAAGTATTTAGAAGATGGATGTTTTGCTATCCTGGATAATTCTCAAAATCTCCTGTACATGCAATATATTCAGTTACTAACACTAGTCTACATTGACAATAACATACCATTACATTCACTCTTTCAGTGATTCAGTTAAAATGGCCTTCAACTGCTTGACCACTTGGTTGCTGACAGTCATTTTATTAGTGTACTAGGATATTTGGTTCTGCCACATTCCTCAATCCATGAGAATTATGGAAGACTCTGCTGATGCTGGGTCATCCATATAGAATTATGGTTCTTAAGCTTTGATATATATACACAGATCATCTGAAAACTTGCTAATAATGCAGATTCTTGTCACTTAGACTGTTTCCCTACCCAGGATACATTTAGCCTGCAATGGGGAATGCACTAAAACATACCAGGTAATTCAAGTGGTTAAGAAAACACACACATTGCAATTGAAAGGTGTGGAGATAGATTAGAAAGCTCAGTGGATGAACAGAGGTCTGAAGATCTAATCAGGGGATTAAAATAGTGCTTTTAGTGTACTAAAGTTTAACTTCAGTGTTTTGAAGGATGATTGTGATCTAAGAGGAATCCACAATGAACTACAAGTCATATTAAAAATAATTTGTTTGAGGTAAGTGTGTTCTCTTCAACAGAAACTTGCAAAAGCCTATAAGCTGCAAAAGTATAAACTGGCTAGAAATATCAACCAAAGATGATAACTAATAGACCTATTTAAATTTTCTCTTTCTGTATCACCTTAAAACTCTCTATTCAACATTTATGTTTTAACATTGTATCCAGGAATGAATTATTTACATTCAGTATAATAAATTTTAGGCTTCTGTAACTTTTTTTAATTAAAAAATACATACAGGGGGCGGATGTGGCTCAAATGGTTGGGCATCCATCTCCCATATGGAGGGACCTGGGTTCGATCCCCAGGACCTCCTGGTAAAATAAAAGAAAAATATAGAAAAAATACATACATAAGAGAATATGATGCCACAAACAAAATAGGACCATTGCCTAGAGTAAGATTTTTTTCTTACTTGAGTAAGCAAATATAAAATGTTTATTTCTTGTACTTAAAGATTTTAAGCACACTAGCACGGTCCTAATTTCCAGATACAAAAGAGCATTTTATGTACTACATATATTACGTATAATATTGGAATTTGACATGTAAAATAGTAGGCACCCATTTTACGCTTTATTATATTTACTCAGAACAGTTTAATTGCCTCTATAATTGTTCATTTACAAATGAGATTTTTGTGGTCCACCTACAGAATTATTTGCCAATTTATGGCAATATTTGACACTATACATTTTTCTTACTAGTATTATATGATTCATTCCAAAGCTAGAAGCAAATGCATTTGTTATACATTTGAGAGTCTTAAGCTGCTTGAGGCAGTGATGAGACTATTTCTTAAATTACTGAGTGCTTTCTAATTTTGCTGACTGAAATATTTTCCTGCCCTCAAACTCCTTTCCAGATCATTAAATGCTAGCAACTTTTATCCCTCTGGCTCAGCAGTATATCAATTTAGCAAAAGATTAATAAATAATCTTTTAAAAGTGGTTTTTGAGATGAGTCTAGGCTAAGAAAAAAAAAATGTACTAAACCTTTGTAAATTTTCCGGAGCTCCTAGAGAAGATCCGAGTCATCAGCAAGCCATTTTGAATGAAGCTTTAAAAAGTCAAGACCTTCACCTACAGGTTAATTCCATTACTTTTCACATTCAAAAACATTCATAACATATTTTTGACAACAGATGGTGTCTTGAGACCTAATTAGGATTTGGAATTAAGTAAGAAAATGTTTGTGACTAGTTACCAAACAGAATTAATTGTGAATGCTTGAGGAGGTGAAGATAGATGAACCAACTGAGCATTTCAATTTCTGTGAGAAACAGTACGCTATTGTAAGAAAAGCATGGGCTGTGGAGATAGACAAGCAAGTACATGTCCAGTATTGAGCATTTAGCAGGTCTTGCTATGTTGTACAAAGTCAATATTACTATTACTATATTACTTCTACCACTAATATTACTAGAACTAGCTATACTTTGAGAACCTTGCCCAGAGACAAGGCTCTAAGGTATAACTTCTTTAAGTCTCAGATGTTAATTTTTTTTCCAATTAAAAACACGCAAAGCAAATCCTACCTTTAGGATTGCTGGAAGAATTAGAATTAGTAAATATAAAGACTTTGGCATCTAGTAGGAATTCAAACATTGAGTCATATTGTGTGCTAATTGTTGACATTAAGACACAGATAGGTCTCAAATCTGAAAGTACTGAATTTAGCCTAAATCTAATTTGAATAGAGCCACTCAACAAGATTTTTTTTTACATAGTCTCATAACTTTCTGAAATTCAAGCAGCTAATCTAGAGTTTAAGGCTACTTCTGATTCTAATATAGTTTCCTAAAGATTATCAAAAGGGACCATGTGTACATACTTGACTCTTTATATTTGTTGAATAGAATTGATTGACTCCATGACAACAACAAAAAATGCTGAAGACTTTTAATAGCTGTTTTAAAATGAACATAATCTGTAAAGTTGCAGCAAATCTCCTGGAGAAGTAAACATGATCTGGAGAAGAAAATATTTATTGTATCCTTGCTATGTTCCAGGCAGCCAATTAAGCATGTTATATACACCAAATAACTTATAGATTTATTGAGGAGCTTCAATGCTAATATGTCAGTATAAAATTGTTATTATTTTTTCAAAGAAAAAGAAATTGATAGATCATTTTGCTTGCTAAAGAATATGAAGACCAACAACCAACCATCTTCACAGGTCTCTTCTATTAAAAAAGACCCTTATTAGGCAATCATTATTTAATTCTATAAAATAAAACTCTCCTAGGAATTCACATCTGGAGAATTTTTCTATGATATTGATGGATTGATTTGGTCATCTAATGACCTAAATTTACAGCAAGCAGATCAGAATTCAGGACTAGCTTGTCAATATAAAAGATGATAGATTAGATAGATAGATGATAGATAGATAGATAGATAGATAGATAGATAGATAGATAGATGATAGATAGATTGATAGAATTTCATCAAAAAGTCCTACTTAAAATGGGTTCACACCCATAAGAATGGATTAAATTTAAAGACATGTTTTTCTGGGCTACATACAGCTCAAACCACCACACTCCACCCTCTGGACTCCAAAAAGACATGTTCTTACTACCTGAAAATACATTCATTCCTTCACAATGTCCTCAAAGGCTTATGCTATTTCAAAAACAATGCTTAGTACAAAGTCTCATCAAAATTGATTATGGGTGTGGTCTATCCTGGGGCACAATTCCCCTCTGTCTTTGGAACTATGAAATCTAGAAAACAAGTTATCTGCTTCCAATATGTAATGGAGGGACAGGCAGAAAATAAACACTCCCATTCTCATAGGGAGAAATTAGAAGGAAACAGGGGTCACAGGTCCCAAAGAATTCTGAAACCCAGCATGGCATACTCCATTAGATTTCAAGGTATGAGAGTCATCTATGGAACCATATTTTGTCTTCTAGGCCCCATGAAGAAGCATCCCCACCCCTTCCAAGTGCTTGCCAAATGGCCATGCTCACCTCAAACACCGGGGCTCCACCCTATCAGAGCATCGGGTTGGTGGCCAAGCTCTTCACAATCCCTGGGGCACAGGTTCCATGTGCCAGGGCATATTCAGGCTTTCCACATACATGTGTAGGCCTGCTCTCTTGGCCTAATGAGCTCCCTTTAGTCTAGACCTCAGCTTCCATAGTTCTGCCCTTGAAGCAATTCTTTCTTCAATTTGTCCCTTTTCTATCTTTTTCAGTCCAGACTGGCAGTGGTTCCATTCATACAAATTGCACAAAAACTTGTCAGCCTTGCATGTAGTTCACAGGGGTCCAAACCATCATACAAAAGAACTTTCCACAAATCCTTTCTGGATAACTACATTTCCAATCTTGACTTGCATGGAAATCATTTACTGGCCCCATGTTCAGTTAAACTCTCACATGGAGCAGTCTTCTATTGGGACTTGCTATCTGGAAGCTCAGAATTTTCCAAAACATCAACTTCTGGTTTCGTTTTGCTCCCAGGAGTTCAGTTATCAGTTTATCCCTTTCCTCTTTAATTTTACTATAAGCTGCAAGGAGAAACCAGGTTGTACTTTCTACACTTAGCTTGGAAATCTCCTCAGCTAAATATCCAAGCTCATCCATATCAAGTTCTCTCTTCCATCTGACATCAGAATTCAATTTCATCAAGTTCTCTACAACTTTAAAACAAGGATCACCCTTCCTCCAGTTTCTAATACCACACTCATCATTTCCTTCTAAGTCCTTGGAAGTACCTTTAGCATCCATATTTCTACCAACAGTGTCTTCAAAGCAATCTGGGCCTTTTCTATCATGCAACTCACAATTCTTCCAGCCCCTAGCCATTACCCAATTCCAAAGCCATTTTCACATTTTTAGTTTGCAAAGTACTGCACTCCCAGTACAGTACTGCACTCCCAGTACTAAAATCTATTTTAGTTTCCTGGGCTTCTCAAGCAAATACCATAAAATGGTTCCTCTTAAACAATGGGAATTTAGTCTTTCATGGTTTTGAGGATGGGAAAATGTCCAAATCAAGGCAACACCAAGGAAATATTTTCTCCCCAAAGACTGTGGCATTCTGGGGCTGGCTGCCAACGACCCTTGATTCCTCTGTCACATGGCAAGGCACATGACATTGTGTCTTAGTCTCCTCCTTCTCTTCCAGATTCAGTTTCAGCTTCTGCTTTCTGTGGCTTTTTCTCTTTCCCTTTGAATTTCATTCTCTTATAAAGGAGCCCAGTAGTAGGAATAAGAGCCATCCTGGTTGAGCTGGGACACACTTTAACTGAGGTAGCCTCATCCTGCATAAAATGGGTTCATATTCACCAGAAGGGATTAAATTTATGAACATGTTTTTCTGGGGTACATACACCTTCAAACCACCACAAGTTTCAACATTTTTTCTAAGTCTTAGTGCTTCAGTGTCCTATGAAAAAAAAATATACAAAACATATTTGTAATATTTGCAATGTGGTATCATCAGTTTATGTCTGTTGTTGTTATTAAATGAAAATATTGCCTTGAACCATTGTTTATTTATTACCAGAGCATAATTAAATGAATACATATTGAATGAATGAATGAATGTGTGATGTACTTATTGTGCTTATCCTATGCTTCACATTTGCATTGTTTAGTAGATAAGGAACACCTACTAATAAATTTTTCACATTTAAGTCAGGCTAATGGTTATATTTTTGTGGAAATGATGAATTTCTAGTGTATGACTAGGTATCAGACTGAATTTATAGCCGTTAGTATGAGCAGATCACACAGCAAAAGTTCATGATTTCTAAAACCCCACTGAACCTACCAATTAATATAAGACTTAAATACAAACTATTTCAAACAGCAAATGTCTTCTAAAGCTTGATCCATAATATATTTTACCAATATTCAGAACATTTTTAACATTACAATGAGAAAAGACATTGCACAATAGTGTTTTATGCTCAAAGTTCAGAAATTTCCACAGCAAACAAAAATAGGTCAGTTGCCTTTATGCACAGGAAATACTGACCACAAAGGTCTCTCTGGAAAAAAATTAAAATTTTCTAATCTATGGTAAAGCACATGTCAGCTAGCTGCAGACCTATTAGTATTTGCCTGAAATCCATCCATTTAAAAGGGCATCAATATTGTTAAAAATCAATTTATAACCCCCAAATTCTATTTATTTTTAGAGTTGGCAAACTCGTCCTGTCAATATTGTGTTATCAGATACAGAGGGACTAGGTATGTGATAAAACATTTACTAGAAGTCAAACTCCTAAATCTTCCATTTATAAAATAATATGATATGCTTATCTTGTGCTTCTCCAATTCTCCAATTCAGCCATTCCATCCCGTCAATATATATGAAGCATCTGCTATGTTACATACAAATGATTTGTTGGGAGGGACATATAAGAAAAACTTGAACATTAAATACAAAGGCACAATACAAACTTGTAAAGAACAAGCTGGACCTTCAGGGAAAAGAAAGGTGGGGTAAATTTCCAGCTGATGTTTGGGTGGTTGTGATGTTGAGGATGGTAGTAGAGGCAACAGAGTTTATCTGAAGAAAAAAAGAACTAGAAAAAGAAGTCAAGAGGCTAGAGTAAGAGTAGGAACAGCAAGCAAGATAGAAAATTATATAATTCTCTATATTGTTTATCAATATTTATAGTAAATATACAAAACTGCATGCAAATGATTTACACAAGCCTCAGAATAGACATTAATTCTGAAAGAGAAAAGGGGGGGAAATGGCTTTGGTTGTATCTGTACATCTTATTTGTTTTATTTTATAACCTGATCTGAAGAAATATGCACAAAAGTGTTAATACATGCTATATATGTGTGCCATGTTATTTTACACAGCTTATCTTTCTTTACTTTTTTTTCTTTGTGACCAGCTATGTACATGGCCACAATTCTATTTTCAACATCTTTACTCAGTTTGCTTATAGGCATTTCATAATAGCAATTTTTAAGTGATACAAGCACTAATATCTGTTAATATGTGATTTTTATCCATTTACATTTATCAGTATGACAGGTTTCCCAGAACTTTTATCACTTTATTTTGTGAATGCCTGTGTGTGTGTTTTAATTAGCTTTTGCTATATGATATGCTTGTTCTGTGTGCATAGAGTATATATGTGCCCATCCTTTTTTGGGAAATTTGGAATGTTTTATAATTTTATTATTTTAGTGGCAACTTTTATAACTTCACTTGCACTTCATTTCATGTTTCAAGCTGAATGAAAAATCTGTCAATTAAATTCTTACTTTTATGAGTAGAGCTTAGCCACATTTACACTTCTTATGTTTATATGCTTTGTTATGATGATAATTTCAATTGTGGTTTAGCCTTACTTCTATACTTCAACATAGACAATGCAATATTACTTATGTGCTACTTAGTTGAAATTTCATCAAGAATTATCATTAGTTCAAATGGAGAATCTCTAGTTTCAATCATTTCATATAATGTCTTCTCTATTCCTATGATACATATTTTCAACTACTCACTGGTTAGCTGGAATTCTTCATCAAGTAATTTATTTTCAGGAAGAGTCCATATATACAGATTTAAGTAAGTTCCTAAGATTGAGTTTTGCTTTTACGTTTGCATGAGCCCTTGATGGGCAAAGTACTTGATTCACTCATTGTTTCCTTCAGACGGTAGAGAGATTAATCTTCTGCTATTATCTGGGTTTAGGAAAGTCTGAGCTCAGACCAATGTTTCCCATTGTAAACAACATACTTTGTCTTTATACTGAAAAATAAGTGACTTCACCAGGATATGTTTTGTTTTCTTTTTTTCCTGGAATACTAGGATTTAGTTGTCTTCTTATTTCAATACAATTTTCTTCCACTAATGCTTTTTCTTTAACCTTTATTCTTATCTCGTCATCAGGAATACCAATTTTATGTGCAGTCTTATTCTTCTTCAGCCATCATCTTTTTTTTTTCAATGATTTTATTTATTTATTTATTATTTATTTATTTATTTATTTATTTATTTATTTATTTTCATTGATTTACTCATTTATTCAGGCTTTTGTTGATAAATATTTCTCTTTTTTTCTGGGTTAACTCAAAAGTAATTTATTTATTAATATATTTTTCATTTATTTTTAAAAGATACTTAGATTACATAAAATGTTACATTAAAAAAATAAGAGATTCCCATATGCCCCTCTCTCCATACCTCGTATTTTTCCCTACATTTACAACTTCTTTCATTAGTATGGTACATTCATAACAATTGATGAACACATTTTGGAACATTGCCACTATACATGGATTATAGTTTACACTGTAGTTTACACTCTCTCCCACTCAATTCTGCAGGTTATAGCAAGATATATAATGGCCTGTATCTGTCATTGTAATGTCACTCAGGTCAATTCCAAGTCCTGAAAATATCCCCACATTGCACCTCCTTTTCCCTCTCCCTGACTTCAGAACTCCACATCAATGATATAATTTCTTCCATTGCTAGAATCACAATAAGTCTATAGTAGAATTCCAGTAAGTCTACTCTAGTCCATATTTCATTCCCCAATCCTGAGGATTTTGGGATGGTGATGCCCACTCAACCTCTTATTGAGAGGGGGTTTCGATCCCATATGGCTAATGGATGGGATTCTCTTGCCTGCAGTTGTAGCCTCTCTCAGTTTCTTGGTATGGTGGTTGTCCATCCATCATCTTTTTAGTAGTTTTTACTTTGTTGGCAAAGTCCATTTTACATCCCATTATTTCTAAAATAATTTCCTTTTTTTAATGTTTATCATCTTCCATTTCTGTTTTTTTTTTTTAATAATTAATTTTTTATTTTTAAAGAAGCTTTAGGTTACATAAAAGTTACATAAAATATATAAGAGATTCACATATGTCCCACTCCCTCCCTATCCCACACTTTCCCACAACGTACTTCATTAGTGTGGTACATTTGTTACAATTGATGAACCCATATTGAAGCATTGCTACTAACCATGAACTACTAACCATGAACTACAGTTTTTATTATAGCTTACACTTTGCCCTGCACAATTTTATAAGTTATGACAAAATATACAATGGCCTGTATCCATCACTGCAATGTCATGCAGGACAAATCCAATGTCCCCAAAATGGGTATTATACCTATTCTTTCCTTTCTTATCCCTCAGAATCTCTGGTGGCCACTGCCTTTAGAGTTGTTCTATTTTTAGAATAATAAGTCTATAGCAGAATAATAATAAGTCTACTTTAGTCTATTGTTCATTTCCCAATCTTGAAGATTTTGAGATTGTGATGCCCACTTTGAGAGGGAGCTTAGATCCCATGGGGCAGATGGATGGAGCTACCTTGCTTGGAGTTTCACTCTCTGTTCCTTGGGATGGGCATTGTCTGTCATCATCTCCTTGTTAGTTGTCCTGGGTAAGTCCAATGAACTGGAGAGTAGGTGTTGCAACTCTGCTGAAATTCAGGACTCAACTGGCACATTAACACACCAAAGAATTAACTCTCTGTGACATATATTTATTAAGTATAGTGCTAATTATGGGTTCAAATAAATGGGGCAGAAGAGCCATGTGTAGAGAACCTATAAATGAGTCTAACACTGTAACACTGGGGACCATAAATTCCAAAGTCAAACCCACTGTCAGGGTGTCAAAGTCCTGAGCTGTCTGCCTTGCTTATAGTTTCTGGATATCTTTTGAACCCTTAGGAGGCCCACTATTTGAGGCACTGTTTACTATGGCAGTCAATGAGACCCTGCTGAGATTTGCATAAGCGTAACCTCTGGAAGGACCTCCCAACTCACTTTGAAATCTCTTAGCCATAAAAACTCATTTGTATTTACTATTTCTCCCTTTGATCAAGGTCTTTTTCCAGATGCATTGCAAGTTTGTGCTTGGTAATAATCTCTCGGTGCCAGAGAGGCTCATCCCTGGGAGTAATGTCCCATGTTGGGGAGGTGGGGGGAAGGTAATGTGTTTATATGCTGAGTTTGGCATAGAGAGAGGTCACATTTGAGAAACAAGGAGGTTTCCAGGAGGTAACTCTTTTATTTTATTTATTTTTGCAATCTGTTATGAGAA
Source organism: Tolypeutes matacus (assembly GCA_026826555.1). Classification (NCBI taxonomy): domain Eukaryota; kingdom Metazoa; phylum Chordata; class Mammalia; order Cingulata; family Chlamyphoridae; genus Tolypeutes; species Tolypeutes matacus. Next base: position 1,832,106 of record JAKSZT010054550.1, read on the forward strand.
CTCGCCACAAAAGTTCTTTTTTTTTAATTTATTTTTCTTTATTTATGCCCCCATCCCCCAGATGGTTCTCTCATCTGTCTGATCATTGTTTTGCTTGCCTTCTCCAGGAGATACCAGGAACTGAAACCGGGGAGGAGGTAATTCTTAGGCAGTATATAATACTAGGCTGAATTTCAATTTCACAAGAAAAATTTCATAAGTACAATCATCAATGTTAAGGGGCTGACACAATGGTCTGTCTCCCTTCACTAGACATTGCCCTTGCACTTGGGGGATTCTTGTTGTCCTATTAGAGAATATAGCAGAAATCCCAGGATGGGAATTCAATATTCCTTTGGTTATTGTGTGGATCTCCACCCACCAAGACAATGTCCCATGAACACTTGAACATATTCATGTCTTAGAAGCATGCCTCAGGTGAATCCCTTCCCATTATTCCCCACATCACTGACACCCTACACCAGCGATCCTCCCCTGGTGTGACCCTCTTGTGATCCAAAACCTCCCCAAAAAAGAAGCCAACAAAATAACTGAGTAAAATTAGTAAGAAAATTAAATAATAATTTTTAAAATAACCAATAAAATGCAAATAATTTTTTAAAAAATTTGAAATAATAAAATTTTTAAAAAAATTTAGACATTGTGTCTTTCATCACTGTGAGATCTGTTGTCTTAAATGTACAGTGACATTTTCTTCTATATATTCCCCCAGTGTCTAATTTTTTTTTTCATTTTATTTTCAAAGGAGCTTTAGGATACAGAAAAGTCACATAGAGAATACAGGTGATTCCCATATACCCAACATCTCCCCGCCTTTTCCTCTCTCCCTTATTAATAACATTTTACATCGGATGGTACATTTGTTATAATTGATGTACAAATATTGAAGCATTGCTACTAACCATGGTCAATGGTTTACATTATGGTTTATATTTTGGATCGTACACTTTTATAGGTTTTGACAAAATTTGAAGTGGTCTATACCCATTATTACAAGATTATGCAGAACAATTCTAACACCCTAAAGATGCCCTAAGTTCCATCTATTCTATTCTTCCCTCTCTTCCCCTCAGAACCTATGGTAATCACTAAGTTTCAATTTTTGAAGAATAAGATTCATAGTTACTTGCAATAATATTGAGGGCTTGACATATTGGTCTGTTTTCCTGTCCCTCTAATTGAGAACATAGCAGGACTCCTGAGGATGGGAGTTTAATATTTTCTTCTTTATTGTGTGGGTCTCCACCCACTGATATAACACACTATGACAATATGAACATTTAGATATTCCATAGAAGCATGCCCCAGTTGCAATTTATACACCTCCACACAACCAATACCCTACATCAGGAACTCTCCCCTGCCGTATTTGCCAGAAGGACATTTCCAACATTATAGGATTAACCACAGACCTGCAAATCCCCAGAGTTCATCTGCTTCTTCCCTTGACCCTCCCCCCAGTCCCATGAAATAGTCCAACCCAAGCCCCCACCCTACTCCTCCTCACAGACCAGCACCACCAAACCCAATCATGCCACTGCGCCACTGTCACACCCATTCACTGCCCAACCACACCCTTCCACCTTATCATAGATTTTGACTTTATGGGCATCAGCTCACCACCTTCTACTTCCATTCTATCTTCCAGACTCTAGCTCTGTGAGTCTGCTCAATTTGCTTAATTCATATCAGTGAGGTCATGTAATATTTGTCCTTCTGTGCATGGCTTACTTCATTCAACATAAGGTCTTCAAGATTCATCCATGTTATTCCATGTGTTAATACTGCATTTCTTCTTTCAGCTGAGTAATATTCTATTGTATGTATATAAAACAGTTTACTTATCCTTTCATCTGTTCATGGACATTTGGGTTGTTTCCAACTTTTGGCAATAGTGAAAATGCTGCCATGAACATTGGTGTGTATATATCTGTTCCTGTCTCTGCTTTCAATTCTTCTGGACATCCAGCAGTTTGATCGCTGGATCATATGGCAGTTCTATAGTTAGCTTCCTGAGGAACTGGCAAGCTGTCCTCCACAATGGCTGCACCATTCTACATTCCCACCAGCAGTGGATAAATGTTCCCTTTCCTCCACATCCTCTCCAACACTTTTAGACCTCTGTTGTTGTTTTTTTAAAAGTAAATAAACAATTTATTTTAACATTCAAACTTCATTAAGACATGTGCAATATGGCCATTTTACTGGGTTTAACTCTATCTAGGATATGATCACTTGCTGGGGCTTAGCAACAGGGTACAGTTCAAACTTAAATACTTAATTGAAGAAATAAAATACCAAAAAAATGCATTCAAATGCTTTCTAAAAAAATGTTAAAGGCCTTTCTGAATTCAGGCTAATGACAAACACAATAAAGGCAAATATGCTAGTTTAACATAATTGGCTGATTTTATACAGCACTTACATCTTTTAGTCCACAAGTATATTATTAAATGAAAGAGAACATCTAATACAACCATTTCTACAGAATAAGGAAATAAATTTCTAAGAAAGAAAGATTTTACAGACCCCATTTTTATACCCAACTCCAACAATCTAACCATAAAGAGGATAAAGCCAATGACTTTCCTCATAAGAGCTCATGACTAAATTCGTTTTGCTATCAAAATCTGCCTGTTTTTTTAATTGCCACCAGTCTAATATGTGTTAGATGATATCTCACTGTAGTTTTGATTTGCATTTCCCTAACAGCTAGTAATGTTGAGCATCTTTTCATGTGCTTTTTAGCTATTTGTATATCTTCTTTGGAGAAGTATGTATTCA
>JAKSZT010054550.1:1835289-1888998 GCA_026826555.1 Tolypeutes matacus
TTTCCAGAATGTTTGGTAGAATTCACCTGTGAAACTGCCTGGTCCTGGGCTCTTCTTAGTTGGGAGGTTTCATGACTAATTCAATCTTGTTACTTGTTATTTGTCTGCTGAGTTCCTCAATTTCTTCTTTCATCAATGTAGGGTGCTTGTGTTTTTCTAGAAATTTGTCCATTTCATCTAAGTTATCCATTTTGTTGGCATACAATTTTTCAAAGGATCTTTTTATGATATTCTTTATTTCTGTGGGATCAGTGGTGATATCACCATCCTTGTTTCTTATTTTATATATTTGCATCTTCTTTCTTTTTTCTTTATTAGTTTAGCTAAGGGTTTGTCAATTTTATTAATCTTCTCAAAGAACCAACTTTTGGTTTTATTAAAATTTTCTAGTGCTTTCTTATTTTCAATTTCATTTAGCTCTGCTCTAATCTTTGTTATTTCCTTCTATCTACTTCTTTTGGGGTTAGTTTGTTGTTTCTGTTCTAATTCCTCCAGGTGTGCAGTTACATCTTTCATTTTAGCTCTTTCTTCTTTTTTAATATAGGCATTTATGGCTATAAATTTCCCTCTCAGCAGTGCTTTTGCTGCATCTCATTGTTTCTGATATGTTGTGTTGTCATTTCCATTCATTTTAAGGTAGTTACTGATTTCTTTTGCAATTGCCTCCTTGACATGCTGACTGCCTAAGAGTGTGTTGTTTAACTTCTATATCTTTGTGCCTAAACTGCTTCTCTGCCCCTTACTGATTTCCAGCTTCACTCCATTGTGGCCAAAGAAATTACTTTATGAATTTCAATCTTTATGAATTTGTTGAGAGTTGTTTTGTGGCCTAGCATGTGGTCTATCCTGGAGAATGATCCATGTGTGCTCGAGAAGAATGTATATCCCACGGTATTTGGGTATAATGTTCTGTATATGTCTATTAGGTCTAGATCCTCTAACATATTATTCAAGGTCTCTGTTTCTTTATTGATCCTCTGCTGAGATGTTCTTTCTAATAGTGATAATGGTGTATTAAAGTCCCCCACTATAATTGTAGAGACATCTATTTCTCCACTTAGTTTTTCTAATGTTTGCCTCATGTATTTTGAGGCACCCTGGTTAGGTGCATAAATGTTAAAGATTGTTCTTTCTTCTTGACAGATTACCCCTTTCATTAATATATAGTGTTCTTCTTTGTGTCTTACAATAGTTTTGCATTTAAAGTCTATTTTGTCCAATATTATTGTAGCTATTCCTGCCCTTTTTTGGTTATTGTTTGCATGTAAAATTGTTTTCCAATCATTCACTTTCAACCTCCTTGCATCCCTTGGTTTAAGGTGAGTTTCTTGTAGACAGCTTATAGATGGGTCATATTTCCTTATCCATTCTGCCAGTCTGTGTCTCTTGATTGGAGAGTCTAATCCATTAACATTCAATGTTATTACTGTCAAGGCATTACTTACTTTAGCCATATTTTCTTTAGGTTTATTTATGTCATATGTTGTTTTTATTCCTCTTTTTATCTTTTTAGTTATTCTTACCAATAATCTTCCTTCCTATACTCTCCTCAAACCCTCTTCTGTTTTCTCCTTTCAACTTGTAGAATTCCCTTTAATGTTTCTTGAAGGGCAGGTTTCTTGTTGACAAACTCTCTTAATTTCTGTTTATCTGTGAATATTTTGAACTCCCTCATTTTTGAACGCCATCTTTGCTAGATACAGAATTCTTGGCTGACAGTTTTTTCCTTTTAGCACCTTAACTATCTCATACCACTGCCTTCTTGCCTCCATGGTTTCAGATGAGAAATCAGCACTTAATCTTATTGTGCTTCCCTTGTATGTGATGGATCTCTTTTCTTTTGCTGCTTTCAGTATTCTCTCTTTGTCTTGAGCATTGGACAATTTGATAAGTATATTTCTTGGGGTTGGCCTGTTAGAATTTATACTGTATGGTGTGCACTGCACTTTCTGTACATGTACATACACATCCTTCAAAGGAGTTGGGAAATTTTTAGCCATTTATTTCTTCCAACACTCATTCTGGCCCCTTTTCCTTCTCTTCCCCCTCTGGGATGCCTATAATGCATATGTTTGTGCATTTCTTGTTGTCATTCAAATCCCTAAATCCTACAAGATTTTTTCTATCTCTTCTACTATCTCTCTGATTTCAGATGTACTGTCTACAACATCACTGATTCTTTCCTCTGCCCATTCAAATCTGGGGTTATGTGCTTCCAGTGTACTTCTGATTTCTTGCATCGTGCCATTCATCATCATCAGATCTGATATCTTTTTATATATGTTTACAATTTCTTCATTATGTCCCCCCAGTGTCTTCTTAATATCCTTTATCTCCTTCACTTCATTAAGTTGATTCATGATATTTGTTTGGACCTCCTTCATTAGTTGTTCCATGTTCTGCATCTCCTCATGTTTTTTAGTTTGTTCATTAGACTGGGCCATGTCTTCCTATTTCTTAATATGGCTGGTAATTTTTTGTTGGTGTCTAAGCATCTGTTTATCTTGATGGGCTTATTCAGTTGGCTAGCTTCTCTTTTTCCTCCAGGGTTTTATTTTGTTGTTTTTTTGTGTGTGTGTGTGGTAAGGTTTCTTTTTGATACTTGGTTCTTCTTACTCTATATCTTTGCAGATGTCAGTGGCCTTTGAAAAAAAATAATTAGTCCCAGAGAAAAGGGAAGAGATAAGAAGAGAAAATGAATAATTGTAATAGTAATAATAATAATAATAAATAGAAGAGAAACTGTACAAGAGCTAAGAGACTAAAAAAGGAATGCAAGTGTATTAGTCAGAGTTCTCTAGGGAAACAGAATCAACAAGAGATATCTGTCAATAATATGAGATTTTATAAGAGTCTCTCATGTGACCGTGGGGATGCACAAGTCCAGGTTCCATAGGCAGGCTGCAAAACCAGGCCCTCTATGTAAGTCCAGTGAAGTTCCTTGGTGAGTTTCTGGGAGATGGTTGTCCAAAGACAAGCTGGGAAATTCTCTCTGAATGTTGAAATCACTTTCCCTTTTAAGGCATTCAACTGATTGGCTAAAGCATCACCCATTGCTGACGGCAATCTCCTTGGTTGATGCAGATATAATCAGCCATCCACATAGTAAACTCACTGGTGACCAAAGTCCATAAATATCCTTGCATTACAATTAGCCCAGTGTTCACTTGACCAAACACCTGGGCACAATTACCTGGCCGAGCTGAAACATTAGTGTAACCATCACAGCAAGTAAAAAATTATAAAAAATACAAAGGAATAGGAAATAAAAATGTGGAATAGAAAAAATGAAACAAGAAACAAAGTAGAGAGGAAAAAATAGGTGAATTGAAGGACTGGACAGATGAGAAGAGAATAAAAAGGAAAAAAAGGGAAAAAAAAAGTCTGAGAAAGAAAAAGAAAAAATGAAGACCAAATAAGAGGTAAAATGAAAGAAAAGCAACAGAAGCTGGAGATAGAAGAATGAAGGTAAGAAAAGAAATAAAGTAGGTTGCAAAAAATAAGTAAAAGAAAAAAATAGGAAAGAAAGTAAAGGGAAAAAACAAACAATAAACAAACAGCAACAAAAAACATCCCAGGAAAAACAGCCTTCTTTCTTTTTTTTTTTTGCATTTTTTTTTTTTGCATTTTTTTAAAGAGAAAACACAGTTGAATAAAAACATACACATGTACTACATTTAATTGTCATAATCTCTTTAGTTTTTTTTTTTTTCAATTGTGCAAATATATATAAAATATAAATCTTCCCATCCCAACCCCTCCCAAGCTTACCATTCAGGAAGATTAATCACATTCACTGTTGCAGTACCCTCACCTGCTAGTGCTAATCAATTAGCTACCCTGCAGCCTGCCTTCCACAGGAGATGCACCAGTTTTAGCAAATAAAATAAAGGAAAAAGAAAAAGAAAAAGAAAAAAAAAAAAGAACCAATAAAAAAATAGCTGATCAAAAAAATCCTAAAAGAAAACAACAGAATCTCAGTCTGTACTTCCCTATCATAAGCGGCTAGTTGTGTGCCTGATAACTTGGGGGTACCAGGACTCACTAGGTATCTTCTACATGCAAGGCAGGAATTCCTCCACTGAGCTACACTGGCTCTATATGTTAAATAGGCTTCTGAAAACTTATCTGACTCTTGATGCCCTGGTTTCCCTCAGGCAAGTTGGACTTCTAATAGTTTTCAGGTGCGGGGCTAGTTAGGCACCTGTCTCTGCCCCCTCCCTGACCTAGTTCTTCTCTCCCAGGGCAGTGAGTGTGCCAGCCTGCTTGAGCAGATCCCTCCTCCTTTCTCCCAGGGCCTGCCTCAGTCCTGGCTGGTGTCCTCCCCAAGATTCACCTGGGGGCTCAGGTGGCCAAACCCACAGAAAAGAAACCAGTCTCCACCCTCTGCCAGACCCCTCTTCCTCCCATGGAGCACTCCCTCCCACTCAGCTGGCTGGTTGAGAGCCAGGGGTTCCTCGGAGGCTGTTTGTCTTAAGAGTGGGGTTTATGGGCCACCATTTCCAGCCACAAGGTCAAGCAACTCACGGTTTTCCCTTGGCCTTTTTGACTCTTTGTCCCGCTCCCTCCTGGATGATTCTCTGCAGCCTCCTGTTCTGTACATCCCCAAAGCAGCTCCTTTGGGTAGGTTTTTGCCCTTTCTCCACCATTTTTTTGTGAGAGAGCTGAGCAATGCCTCCCTACATCAACGCCATTTTTCTCCATTTCTATTTTGATGTTGCCAGTTCATTTTCTATCTCTTTATTATATCTTATTTGATCTACATATGAGTTGTCTTTTCAGAGTCTAGATTTTCCACCTTTTTAGAGTATGAAGAAATAATTATGTTAAATTATCTTCTTTCTCCTGAAAAATTTATTCCAATGCAAATTTCGTCTGTTTTTTGGCTTCCCTTCCCCCTAGTTTTGGTGAGGTGGCAACAAAGCAATGTGAGGGTAGTGTCTATGCAGAGATCCCATGAGAGTTCTTTCTGGATATTACTCGTTGTGTATGGGAACAGCTTTCTAGACCAGCTATTTATTCTGAGCAGTTTTGGGATGGATAGATAGAGTAAGATGGAAGAGCCAGGAATTTTTAATTTTATAGCAAATTTAATATTAAATCATTGAAAAAATTTTAATGAAGGACTAAATGACAAATTTGCAAATATTAAGAACAATGCAATACAACTTAAGTGGAAAATATAAAGAGAAATGATATAAGTATGGAAACATTCGCAAACAACCAATAGGAAGGAAAATTCAATGCCTGTCTTTAAACACCCATGCAGGACTCCTTAGCATCTGCTGCTTTTCAGAAAAGACTTTCATTATGGTCTTCAAAGTATCCATCCTCTGGATTCCTGCTACTTATGAAAAAAGTAGTTTAAGTATATCAATAATACTATTCTCATTTGGAAACATTAGTAGACTAGCAGCTCCTTATAGCATAACTTTTAACTCCTAATCACATTCCACAGTCCATAATTTTCCATTTGTGATTCATTTTTGATGGTATTTCCTGTTTTTCTTTTGCTAACAATTTACCCCCAAACCTAACAGCTTAAAACAAGAAATATTTAATGTAGGAATCCTTCCTGCAAAGTCTTGCAGAGGTCTGTCCAGCAGAGCTCGCGACCGGGCAATGAAATTACTCTGAACACGGAGGTTGAGAGATGTCAGGGGGAGAGCAGCTAAAGAAGCTGTTCTCTTAAGCTGATCCCCACACACCTTTTATTCAGAATTTTTTCACAGTCAAGATCAGGGTGAAGGTGCAGGGGAGCAGGTGGGTATAGCACTGTGAGGGGTGTAAATAAACTCATCAGAATTCCAGGCTGATAATGGGGAAGCAGGATTACAGAAACATTTAGTGATATACTTAGGAGATAAGGTAGGAGATAAGGGAGATAAAATAAGCAGGAACTGATAGGGGTGAATTCTCTGTGTGGGCTGAGAAACAGGCCTCCAAGCTATTTCTTAGATGTGAAGATCAGAGGGTTCCCACAATTTAATAGTTTAGTCTCTGTAGAATGGGAATCTGAATGCAGCTTGGCCGTGTGTCTCTGACTGAAGGTTTCTCACAAGGCAGCAGTCAAGGTGCCTTCCAGAACTGTAGTCATCTTGAGGCTTTTCTGGAGGAGGCTCCTCCTAAGAGCTCACTCACGCGTCTGTTGGCTGCAGACATCAATTGCTTACTGCCTGGACGTCTCCATAAGGCTCTACGGAATACAGTGCAACAGGCTCTTTGTAACCTAATCTCAGAAAGGACGTGTCATTTTGCATTGTTCTATTCATTAGAAGGTGACCTGTAGGTCTAGCCTTTCTCTCAAAAGGAGGGGATTACACAAGGGCATGAACTCCAGGAGGCAGGCTCATCAGGGGCCATCTTTTAAATTTAAAGTATACTTTTTTTTTTTTCCAAATTGTGGTAAAATAAGATAAAATTTGCCATTTTAGTCATATTTAAGCATGTAACTCACTTAAATAGTGGCAACCATCACCACTATCAATTTCCAAAATTTAATCACCCCAAACAAAAGCTCTATATCCATTAAGCAATAACTCCTTATTTCTTCTTCCCTCCAGACACTGCTAATCTCTAACTACTCTCTGTCTCTATGAATTTTCTAATCTAGATATTCCCTATTAGTGGAATTATACAATAATTGTTCTTTTGTGCCTGGCTTGTTTTCAGTTAGCATGTTTTTAAGGTTTGTTCCAGGTTGTAGACTATCTCAGAACTTCATTCCTTTTTTATGGTTGAATAATATTTCATTGTATGCATATATCAAGTTTTTTTTTTCTTAATCTATTCATCTTGCTGGACAATTGGGTTCTTCCCACCTTTTGCCCATTGTGAATAATCCTTCTATGAACAATGATGTACAAGCATCTGTTTAAGTCCTTTTGTGCATATACTTAAAAGTGGGATTGCTGGGTCTTTGTTAAATAAATGTTTAACTTTTTGAGGAACTTCCAAAATGCTTTCCACAGTAGCTGCACCATTTTACATTTTATCAGGAATGTATGAGAGTTCCAATTTCTCCTTATCCTTGCCAACACTTGTGATTTTCTTTCTTCTTTCTAATATAGTCATCCTAGCAGGTGTGAAGTTGCATCTTATTGTGGTTTTGATTTTCATTTTCTTAATGACTAATGATGTTATTGGCTACTCAAATTATTTGTCTATTTTTAGTTGGAGTTTTTGTTGGTTTTAGATGCTTTAAACTTTTTTTTATTGAGGTTTATCGTTTTAACATGATATATATAAACAATAAGTGTATAGTAAAAGTTGTGAATGAGCCCTGTATGATGATATGCATGTTTATTTTAGTTTTAATTTTTAAATAAATAATTTAACTTAATTTAATTTTTTGTTTTTAATTTGTCTTTTTGCTTTTGAGTTGTACAAGTTCTTTATATTTTGAAATTAAACCCTTATCAGATATAAGATTTGCAAATATTTTCTCCTATTCTGTGGGTCATCTTTTCATTCTCTTGATAGTGGGTCCTTTAATGCACAAAAGTTTTAATTTTAATGAAGTCTAATTATCATATTTCAAATAATTTTTCTGCATCAATTGAGATGATCATCTATCTTTTTCCTTTGTTCTATTAATATGGTATATTAGTTATTGATTTCATATATTGGCCCACCTGTGCATCCCTAGGATAAATCCCAGTTGGTCATTGGTGTATAATCCTTTTAATATGCTGCTGAGTTCAGTTTGCTAGTGTTTTGTTGAGCGTTTTTTTTTTTTCACCTCTATTCATAAAGGATATCAGTCTATAATTTTCTTTCCTTGTAAATTCCTTTATCTGCCTTCAGTATCCGGGTAATGCTGGCTCCATAAACTGCGTCTATTCAATTTTTGGAGGAATTTGCTAATTGTGTTAATTGTTCTTTGCATGTTTAGTAGAATTAACCAGTGAAGGAATCTGGTCTGGACTTAGTATTCTTGATGGTGTTTGATTACTGATCAATCTCCTTGCTTGTTTTAGCTGTATTCAGATGATCTGTTTCTTCTTCAATCAGTTTTGTACTTTGTGTGTTTCTAGGAATTTGTTCATATCATATAAGTTATCCAATTTGTTAGTATACAGTTTTTCATAGAATTCTCTTACAATACTTTCTATTTCTGTAAATTTGATAGTAATGGCCCTACTTTCATTTCCAATTTTAGTAATCTCTGTATTTTCTCTTTTTTCCTTAGTCATTCTAACTCAAGGTATACAAAAGTTTTTAATCATTTCAAAACATCAATTTTTAGTTTTGGTTGATTTTCTCTTGTTTTCCCATTGCCGATTTTCTTTATCTCTGTTCTAATTTTTATTATTTCCTTTCTTCTGCTAGCATTCCTTTGCTCTTCTTTTTCTAGTTACTAAAGTGGTACAGATAGGTTATTGATTTGAGCTCTTCCTTTTTTAATGTAGACTTTTACAGCTCTAAATTTTGCTCTGAGCACTGCTTTCACTATATCCCATAAATTTTGATATATCGAATTTTAATTTTCATTCATCTCAAGATACTTTCTTATTTTTCCTGTGATTTCTTCTTTGACTCATCGGCTTTCGAGTGTATTGTTTAGTTTCCACAAATTTGTGGGTTTATAGTTTTTCTTCTGTTATTGATTGTTAGCTTCATGCCAGTTATGTGTAATAGCACCAATTCTCATTAAGCCTTAAGAGTCCAAATCTTATCTTTTCATTCCTCTAATATTTGCTAATTTGATAGATGAAAAAAAAATGATATCTACTTATTTTTATATTTTATTCTATATAGTCAGCCCTTATTTTGTTCTAGGCCAAATTCATAAATACCTTTGGCTTGAGTGTACTGAGCAGTTTAGGGCAAAGGAGTCAGCATATCTTTGGGGTTAGACCTACAGAACTATGTTTGAATCTTGGCTGTCACTTAGCAGTTGTAGCATATTGGGTCCTCTAACTGCCAGTTTGTATGGACTCTAGATTCAGAATGTATGCAGCAAGTCCTAGCTTTCACTTTAATTATTCTTTACACAGGATAAGATTCTTTAGGTCTCTTTCCTAACCAGTACACCTGGAGCTAATGACAGGGCTCTGTGGAGATTAATCTGGGTCAATTTACATAATGGGTTTAAGAGAGCTTCTCAGTAAGCTCTGGCTAAACTAAGACAGTATCTAGACCTCCTAAATACACCCAGAGGCAGGAGGGAATGGCTACTATCCCTTCTCACCTTGCTCACATGGCCTAAGAAATGCCGTTCTAGATCAAACAAGTCACAGCTTCCTATGTCTCAGCCACCTCCAAAGTCGCTCAGTAGCTCCTCTCCCCTTTCTCCAAAGTCTGGTTCAGAGGAAGTGAAACTTTAGGAAGAACAATTCCTTGACCACTGAACAAGACTGAGTGGATGATTCTTAAACCTGTTGCAAGGAAGTGGTCAGTGAGACTTCTTGGCCACATGCTGAATTTGCATGGTCAAGAGGTACCAGGTGCCCAGGAGCAGAGGATAGTGACAGACCTGAAAGCGCAGACTGCCTTTCCTGGGGGTGAGTACCCCTTGAGGCTGTGCTGCCCCTGCCCCTCTCTCTGCATGGCCCCTGAACCTCCTATGCTGGAAGGTGACTCTCCTGAGAACTGGAGGAACCAGTTCCTTTCATCAACCTGGCTGTGAGGAGTTCTGACAGTAGGCCAAGCTGCAAGAAGCCATGTGCAGGGAAGCCTCACTGTTCAAGTGTGGTCCTACCAGCAGCAGCAGCAGCAGCCTCCCCTCCCTGGAAGATCAGTGGAATTTCAGAACCCCAGGCCTATTAAATAAAAATAAAATGGCCACCTGCACTGGGAGTTGCCTGGAGTGGCCCCCATTCTGAGACATGGCAGGGACTCCTCTAAAGATAAAAACTGACCAAGCACAGGACTTTACAAGCAAGTGGAGCAGTCCCAACAAAGGTGCAAGTTTTGCAATATTAATGATTAGCAGGCCTCAATCAGGCAGGGATAGCCTATTAAAATGGACAAGTATGCTATACTAACCCATGCATCTCTGTTCCCTGTTTTGCAATGCCCTCCTATGTAATGAAGAATTTAAATGTCAATCAATCATTGTAACTTCCCACTTGGAAATGTTACCAAGCAAGGGCTTGCTGCTTGATGTGCACAGAGGCCAATACTATCACATTGGGGTTTCAAGAAAAGAATAAATTTTATGGCAAGGTCAATTGGCAGCTTGACAGGAGGCAAAGCTCAAATCTAGCCCCCTGATATGAGAGTTAAGGGAGATTTTATGGACATGGGAGGTGAGCAGTGGGGACAGAAGTGGGGAGGTTTGACTTGTCATCGTTCAGTTGGTTAATTGTAGAGTTGTCCAGGGGTGGTGGAGTGGATTTTGGGCCAGATCTTCTTTATTGAAGGATCTTTCAAGGTTGATTTGCTTCCAATGTCTGCCTGTCCTCGTAATCTTGGTTCCGAGGGTGGTGACCTTTGTTTCTGGTGTCTCAAAGGTGGGCTAAAAGACAAGAGTCTGTTTTCTGGACTTGCTCAGGTTTTATGATCTGCAGTTAAATCAGCTCAAAAGAAAATGTTACAGGAAAAGAGGACATCCTCACAAACTGGTTATGGCTGGTCCATGGTTTCAGAAGTCTCCTTTTTGCCTTTAAAGCCATAACCCATTGGCCATCTTGAGATTCTCACTCCTACTCCTGGATTTTAGATCTCCCTGCTGGAGGAGTTTCTTTCAACAGACTTGCAGCTTTGATTTTGTTGGTGAGTTTGTTTCTTTGAACAGTTCCCAAACTCAGACACAGTGAATTTGAATTTTCAATTCAACAAGAGCTTCAGGTGATCCTTAGGCACATCAAAGTTTAAGAAGCACTGCTTCTGCTCTAAAGGACACAGCTACCTGGTCTGTGATTTTCAGGTTTTCATTCCAAGGTCCCTCTGGCAACTTCAGTGTGTGTGTGTGTGTGTGTGTGTGTGTGATGGAGGGTTTCATAAAGGACAAGGGGAGTTATAGGCATTGGTGCTGCTCATCAAGAGTTTGCATTTGATATTTTTCTCACATTTTGAAGACTTTTTGACATAAAGTAATGGAGTAGTGATTCCTAGAGTGAAACTTCATTCATCTGAATTTATTTACTAACAGTTCCCAGCAGAGGGCCCTGCAATGCCTTTCTTTTTCTTCCATTAAATTGCAGTATACTAAGGTCATAAAGTTGAACATTATTAGTAACAAGCTTTATTCTACAATATTTCATTAGATGCACAAATACCTGGGTTAGGCCAAGTATTATTTTCTTGACTTTTATAGATATAGAGCAAGACGGAACTTCTGCTTTCCAGCTCCAAAACCCAGGGCACATTCCCAATGGACAGCACTCTAGGTCGCCTTTATAGTAGCAAAAATTCCAGTTTATAGGAGAAAGAGAAACTAAGGCAAAACGGTGCCAATCTTACAATTTTGCCTAAGTCTAGCCAGGCCTGGTACTTAATCAGGTAGCTCTGTCCCAGAAAAGGCTATTTTGCTAAATTAAGGTAGATAAAAACAATATTTATTGTGCAGGTTTGCTAAGAGTCTTTTAACTGCTTGCAATGCAAAATGTCACCTATATTGTTTAGACTTTGGAAACTTAAATAAAGTAATGTTAGGTCTTCTGCTAGAAATTTCTAGGGGACTGAGAGGTTTGAACAAGATTTATATGTGTATATGACTTAAAGTAATGCAAAGACAATAATGTTATTAAATCACCATTAGCTACTTGCCAACTACTGGCATCCTTTATGGCTCATTATTAAAAAATAATTAGTGCAATTGAGATTTTGGTGGTTTCACACTATACTTGTTAGTGCTGAAGAGCTATGCTATAAAATGCCCTATGTTCAATGTCTTCGCCTCATGTATCCCCAAAACACCACATTCTTTTGGTTTTCTTGCTACCATAAGGAGCATACTTTCTCCTTTGCTGACTCTTCTTCCTCTGTTTTTCTCTAATTTTAGGATTTATTCTTTACCCTCTTCTCTTCTGTATTTATACAGGCTCCCTAGATCAGCAGTTCTTAACTTTTTGGTCTCCGGATTCACTGAAAATCATAAACGTTTTTGATAACTACAAAGAGCTTTTATGTATGTCAGTTATATCTATTGATATTTACTGTATTAGAAATTAAAAAATGAGAAATTTAAAAATATTTATTTCTTAATTTCTATGAAATAGGAATTAAGTACATGAATTGCTTCAATTGCATAAATAATTTATTTTTGTGAAAAATATATTTCACAAAACAAGAAAAGTTAATGGGAAGAGGAGAATTGTTTTACATTTTGCATTCTTAAGTGTGGAACTTTTTTTTTTTTAACTGAAATTGTGTGGCAGTGGAGGATAAAATGACAACTAATACAGTTTGGTGCCACTGCCTTGATTTATCCTTAACTCCAGCAGTTTTACCTACCAATGCAGCATAAATTGCCCAGATGTTCCAAGCAAAAGCATGAGGTCCCAAAAGCTACTTAGTGCTTTGAATATTTCAGCAACACATGTCTTTCTTGTCAAGTGTTCATGTGAAATATCTTCTATTATTAGTTGGTGCTAATACAGGATAAATACAGAAAAATAACAAGACTGGCCTCACTTGTTGATCTGCCATTTATAAGGCAAAGCTACAATTCTGCATAGAGTTTTCTTTATAAGAAGTAAATTAATAAAGAGACAGCTATCCAGCATTGCTGTTTTTTAAGAAAGATTTGTGAGTTTTCCTTCTATTCCTGAAAAATAAAATCATTTTTATTCAAACTAAAAGTTAGGAGATTCTTAACTATATAATAATGAAACATAGCTAAGCTTACACATGCATAAATAGTGGGCAGGTATCTTTCCTACTTCTGGAAAATAATCAAGACAAAAAAATAGTAAGTTACAGTAAAAAAAAAATCGTTATAATAGAAAAGGTAAAAAAACCACTTCCCTGATAGGTCACAACTTAAAATTAGTATTATACATATATACAGAGCAAAATGTTTGTTACATAAGCAATAAAATTAGATATTAACATCATATGTGCTTTCTTGTACTTCCTGGGAGTAGTCAAAACTTTTCAGAAGCTCTACTGCAGGCAGAACTTCTGAAATGTGACAGAAGGCCATTTTATTATCATCTTTGAAATCACACTGCATTCTGTGTTAGAGGTCATTTATCTTTATAAGCAGTGACAAATTACATAAGTTAAAAGTGGAGGGAGTATTAATGGTATGGCTTTGTCTTAAGGTAATTTTGTTTGATGTTTTTCTTATATATAACAAAAAATATGTAGGTTTTTGTACTAAAAGCCAATCTAAGAGGGGAGGGGTGGGTGCCTGACGTGGCATGCTGGTGAGAGCCTGTGGTCTGCTGGGCCTGGGTCAGGAAACTGACCCCTCATAGCAAGCTGAGAACTGCTACTTTCCTTTCAGGATTCCTCCCCAGACTGCCTCCATGTGCCTCAGTTTCCTCAGCTGTATTATAAAGATGCTAATGGTTTACACCCCTCAACCCTGTTAGTCTCCTTGAGTTCGCAACCTCTTATCTTCCACCCTGTGCTACCAGCTTGCCCTCTTTTGCCTTTCTCTCACCTTTTCCGTCTCTTTTTAGTCTTTAAGTGTCTTTTAGTCTGGTCTTTTAGTTTTTAAGTCTTTTTAGTCTTTTAAGCCTCCTTTTAGTCTTCAAGGTTTTATTTGCATCCTCTCCATAAGGACCTGTCTGATTCTTTTGGCTTCCGGGAGAGATTTGCTTTGGAAGCAGAGCTGAAGCCTGCATCTTAATCCACAAAGACTGAAATTAAACACCCAGGGACGTGCCAGAAACGCTAAGCATTAAGATGCTAGCAGTACAGGTTTAGGCTTTGTCATTAGTCTCTGTGTGACCGGTGGCAAGTTATTCTGAATCTCAGTTTCTACATCTGTAAAATGGGGGCAATTCTATCCCGGTTCTGCCCCAGAGTCAGGGCTACGGAATAAGGGTTTCCTCTCCTCCTTCTGCTCCTGGGTCGCCAGCCCCAGAGCAGGTTTTCAAAGTCAGCGGGGTGCATGGTTTTCCCTGCTGTCTAAAGAGCACGCCTAGAAATCGCCGCAACCTCTTCCTGTTTACACGACCGAGTGTAGCTGCTATTGCGAGAAGTGAAACTCAAGGACATAAAAATAGAAATGACACCCGAGTACCCAAAATCGAGATCAGATCATTAGCCAGGTTTTGCGCGGGGCCTGCTGGGCTGGTGGGACTGACCCGGGCCGCGGGAGAGAGAGGGGGCTCGGGGGGTGCGGACGGCGGGCGCCCGCGGTCCTGGGCAGCAGACAGCTGTGCAGTCCAGAGTCCCCTAGATCAGCACCCCTCCGGCCTTCTCCAGCCCCCCTGCTTGGGGCGAAAGGCTTGGGGCGAAAGAGGAACCACTGCCCAGAGAGCCAAACACTGGGCGGGGCTGCTTTCTGACGAATCCAGCTCAGAGACAGACAAGCTGGAGAGTGACCTTCCCGGCAAAGTGTACCCCGCCCTGCTGGGGCCACTGGGGAAAGCTCATCTGGTTGTCTCCAGCAGATATTCCAGGCCCCTGCAAAGCCCTCTCCCTAAGTGTTTGCAAAGGAACGGCCCCTGCACACACGCACACACACACATACACCGTGGGCCTCAGGTAATACAGTTGGTGCATGAATTATAGACTGGAGTCGTGTCAGACTTCATCATCGACTCTTGTAAAAATCTTGGTTATTTGTTTTTTTATAACGTACTCTCTTTTTATTCCCATTCCCATCTCCCCATAGGCACATATTGTAATGCATTTAATGTACACTGTTTTGTTTGTTTTGGAAAACAGGTATAGATTTTTTGCACAAATGTATATTTGGTAAATATTTTTATTTGGGCATAAAGTATGCCACTAGTTTATACTTGGTTATCAAAAAGTGATCACCAGCTATGTAAACACTGCTCTGATCTTGAAGTCAAGATGTTGCCATTAGCTTCAAAGCCCTCTTGGTCCTCTGCTAATCACACTCCAATCTTGCTTCCCAACATAATCCTGTTTCTTGATTTCTAACAACACATATTATTTTTGCCTGTTTTTGAAATGCATATAACTGGAGCCATTCAAGATGTATTCTATAGTGTTCGATTTCTTGTAATGAACATTATATTTGTGAAATTCATCCATATCTAGCCTGCAGCAGGAATATGTTCTTGTCATTGCTGCATAGTATTACATTTAATTAATGTGCCATAATATATACTTCTCTTCTGCTATTAATGGGCTTTTGAGTTCCCAGTGATTGGTTCTTGCAAATAGTTCTGCTTGATTATGTTCACCTTTGTAAGTACTGCCAAACAGTGTTCCAAAGTTGTTATAAAATGTAACCCTCCCTATGTTAAACCATGGTCTTTAATTAATAGTACAATTATAAAAATGTGCTATAATCAATTGTAATAAATGTCAATACAAGGTGCTGGTGGTGGGGTGGTATATGGGAATCCTGTATTTAAGCATGATTGTTCTGTAAACCCACAACTTCTCTAATAAAGAAAAACTTAACACTCTCACCAGCATTGTGTGAACATTCCAATTGTCCCATATGGTCTCTAAACAAATTATGCCCATCTTATCATTTTAGCAATTACATTAGATGTGTAGTGGGTGGTACCTATGGAGTTTTTCCCTTGTCAAATAAATGTTTTCTAAATTGAGGTAAAATACTTGTACATGTGTCTTTCATGTTGTCTGGTATAGCAGCAGCTTGTTCTTTATAATCTGTCTGAGAGTTTCCCGCATACAGAATATATCATAATTTATTTCTCTGTTGTTGAAGAACATTTACATTGTATCCAGTTTTTTACCCATTAGTAACAATCCACTCATTCCCAACAAATTTCAATCTGGTAAAACAGAACCCCAAAAGGCAAAAATAAATATGTGAAAGTCTCATATTACAGGACAGATCGAACAAAAACTGTTTCCTCTTTTCTTTCACTTTGGCTTTTGACAGTTATGCAACTTCCTGTAAAAACATGTTTGAGTTTTCAGCTAAATAGAAAGATGATGCCTGTGAAGCAGTCTCCACTGGAAATATCGCACAGAGGTCTTATATTCGGAAATGACACGGAAAGGGGAAGATCAGGTAGGTGACTGATAATTTTGAAAAAATGAAAAGGTTGGGAAAGTGAGTTTTTCTTTCACTGATGCCTGAAAGAAACTGGGTTTTAGTTAAACTTAGCATTTCACAGTCAATCTCCATAGAAAGGTATATATTTGTGGGAATAGAGGTGGGTAGGAGGAGAGATATGTAATTGTCATTTCAGTTATTGATTACTGTATAAAGTAAACAATTCTGGGGCAGAAGAAATGACCAGTGAATTAGATTGCAAGGGCATGAAGAAACATTGCTCTTTGTGTGCATCTTATTAGTCCTCCACTTTCCCCCAGTCCCTTGCAACTTGCACCCCAGCAAATCACATTATGTTAAATAGCAATATTCTCTCTATCTTATGTTTGATGGCAAATATTTTTTTCTTTTTCTTTCCTTCTCCTCACCACTTACCCCCTTATTTTTTGTTTCTAAGGAGACGATATTAGAGTCCCTAAAAAACAAGGTTCACACAAAATGTAAAATTTGTAAAGAATTTCTGTTTTCACCTAAGCGAAGTGCTTACATAACTGTTACATAACTGTTACATAACTGTAACACATTTTTTCAATTATTTTTCTAACTACTTTTTCTTAGAGAAGTTTACAGAAATGCTATGCATAAAATATGTAAAATACAGAGTTCTCATACACCACCCTATTATTAACACTTTGTAGTAGTGAGGTATATTTGTTATAATTCATTAAAGAACATTTTTATAATAGCACTATTAACTAAGGTCCATAGTGTACAAAGCACTCGTTGTTATGTAGTATGTTTTTTCTTTTACTTTTTAATCTAGTAACACATGACCTAAATTTGCCCTTTTAACCATATTCACATATATAATTTAGTGCTGTTAATTATATTCACAATTTTTTGCTACCATCAACACAATCTATTACCAAAGCTTTGCAATCAACCCCAATAGAAATTCTATAATATCTAAGCATTAACTCCCCATTCCCTATCCCCAACTCAGTCTCTGGTAATCTCAATTCTAGATTCTGACTCTATGAGTTTGCTTATTCTAATTATTTCATATCAGGGAGATCATGCAATATTTTCCTTTTTGTGTCTGTCTTATTTTAATCAACATGATGTCTTCAAGGTTCACCCATGTTTTCGCAGGAATCAGAACTTCATTCCTTTTCCATATTGAATACTATTCTATTGCATGTATATACCACATTTGTTTATCCATTCATCAGTTGATGGACTCTTGGGTTGCTTCTATCTTTTGGCAATTTTGAATAATGCTGTTATGAACATCAGTGTGAATATATGTGTTCAAGCCCCTGTTTTCAATTCTTTTGTGTAAATGCCTAATAGTGGGATTGCCAGGTGTGACAGTTTGAAGCTCTTTATGAACCCCAAAGAAAAAGATTATGTTTTTTAATGACTCCATTCTTGCTGGTGTGCGATCCTTTTGATTGGACTATATCAGCGAGGTGTGCTTCATGTTGAATCTCTGCCCTCTTGCTGGGTCATATAAACAGAGACACACAGAGATACACACAGAGAAAGGAAGCCACCATTTTTGACCCTACTATCTGAGAGAGGACTCGAGGATCGCTAGCAGCCAAAGCTTAAGCACAAAGCCCCCAAGAGGGTGGGCCTGTGGAGCAGCTCAAGGCTGAAGAGATGAGCCATATGCCTGATAGCTCAAAGATGAACTTGGGAAGAAAGCAGAGCAGCCAAGACTGAGTGAAGAGGCCCCAAAAGAGACAAACCACATGTCTGGTTGCCCACAGCTGAGCTCTGAAAGACAGTAGATTCTGGAGGGGAAAGCAGGGACCTTAGCAAAGAGTAGTTACCATCTTGCTTCCCCAAGTGGCAGGATACCAGGATCACTAGTAGTTGACTTGGGCGAGAAAGCATCTCTGCTGATGCCTTGATTTGGACATTTCATAAGCTTTTACCCTGAATAAAATTCAAATAAAATTACAAAAGCCAACCCATTTCTGGTATTTTGCATTGACAACTCTGTGGCAAACTAAGACACTGGATTATATGGTAATTCTATACTTAGATTGTCTTCCACAGTGGCTGCACCTTTTTACAGTCCCACCAACAAAGAATGAGTGTTCCTATTTCTCTGCATCCTCTCTAACACTTGTAATTTTCTGTTTTTTTTTTCTTTTTTTTTTTTTTTTCTCTTAGCGGCCATTCTAGGGTGTGAAATGGTATTGTTGTTTTTATTTGCATTTCCCTAATAGCTAAAGATGTTGGGCATCTTTACATTGTCCTGTCTCCTAGTTCACTGGTTCTTTCTTCTGCCTGTTCAAATCTATTGTTGTTTGCCTCTAGTGTATTTTTTTACAGACCTCAACAAAACAATCACAAGTTAAGAGATTGAAACAGTCATCAAAACCCTCTCAAAGATGCAAAGCCCAGGACCAGATGGCTTCACATGTAATTCTACCAATCATTCAAAGATGACCTTATATCAATCTTGTTCACGCTCTTCCAAAAAACTGGACAGGAAAGGGTGGCTCAACACAAGAAAATCAATTAGTGTAATAAACCACATTGATAGATTAAAGAAGAAATATTATATGATCCTCTCTATTGATGCAGAAAAGACTTTTGACAAAATACAGCATCCTTTCTTGATTAAAAAAAAAAAAAGAAAGAAAACACTCCAAAAGATAGGAATAGAAGGAAGCTTTCTCAATATGGTAAAGTGCACATAAGAAAAACCTACAGCTAGCATTTTACTCAATGGTGAAAGACTGAAAGCTTTCCTGCTGAGCTCAAGAACAAGACAAGGATGCCCACTGTTACCACTATTATTCAACATTGTGCTAGAGGTTCTAGCTAGAGCAATTAGGCTAGACAAAGAAATAAAAGACACCCAATAGGAAAAGAAGAAGTAAAATTTCACTATTCATTGATGACATGATCCTATATCTAGAAAATCCTGAAAAATCCACAAAAAAAAAGATGTAGAATTAATAGACAAGTTTAACAAAATGGTGGGATATAAGACTAATACACAAAAATCAATTGCTTTTGTATATACTACTGATGTGCATTCTGAGGAGGAAAAAATTCCATTTATAATAGTGACTAAAATAATCAACTATTTAGGAATAAATTTAACCAAGGGCATAAAGGATCTGTATTAAGAAAACTACAAAACATTGCTAGGAGAAGCCAAAGAAGACTTAAATGGAAGGACATTCTGTGTTCATGGATTGGAAGAGTAAATATCGTTAAGATGTCAATTCTACCCAAACTGATTTACAGTTTCAATGCAATCCGAATAAAAATCCCAATAGCCTTTTTTTGCAGAAATCGAAAAGCCAATAATCCAATTTATTTGGAAAGGTAAGAGGACCCAAACAGCCAAAAATGTCTTTAAAAAGAACAAAGCTGAAGGACCCTCCAGTGTATTTTTAATCTCCATTACTGTCCCTTTCATTCCCATAATTTTTGTTAGGGTTCTTTTTAAACCTTTGAATTCTTCTTTATGCTCAAATGTTGTCTTCTTAATATCCTTTAGTTCTAGATCCACTATTAGTTTATTTCTATCCACATTTTCCTTCATCTCCTTGAATTGCTTTAGGAGATTTGTTTGAACTTCTTTGATCATTTGTTCCAAATTCTCTATCTCCTTTGAAGTTTCCATTTTTTTCTCTTAACTGAACCAGATCTTCTGTTCCTTAGTATGGCTTGTAACTTTTTGCTGATGGCATCTGATTATTTTGATGTGTTAACTCTGAGAGTTAGGTTATCCCTTTTGCCCAGGGTTTTATTAATGATTGACTTGTGTTAACTCTCTTCTGTGATGCTTGATTCAACTTATTCTGGACCTTTAGAGTACCCTGTGTTCAGATTTTCTCAGCTCTTCTGCACATGATTTTTGCCCTGGATATGTGGTACAATTTTTAAGATTGCCTTTTTTTGTGTGCAATTGTTTTACCTCCAGGAGAAAACTCCCTTCCCTCTGCTCCTTCTCCAGGAATCTTTATCTGTTCTGTTTGTTTTTATAAGGAATTTTTCCCAGCTCCTATATATATATTTAATTCTTTTCCTCACTTCGTGTCCCCCTTTCTTTACACTTTTCAGCACTGGGACCTGTCCTGTCTACTCCCCCCTTTTCCCATGAGGTTCTTCTGCCTCCAGCTTCTTCCCCCTTAGGGTAATCCATATCAGAGAGACAGATGAGGTCAATTCAGAAATACCCATTTTGTGTTTAGGTGGTCCAACAAACAGAGACTGGATTGAGTGTGTGCACTTCTTACTAACAGCTATGCTGTGTTCTTTTTTTCCCCTGAGGGTACTTTTGCATGTGGCACTCCTCAGCTGCTTGTGTTCCACCCCGATTCTCTACGGACTTGGTTCCTTATGGCTGGTTATGCACAAAGTTCTTATTTGCTGCTCTGAGTGGCTCTGTGGTCTGCATCCCCAGCAGGAGATACCCGGGCTTTGCTGCCACTGTGTGACTCCCAAGCTGTGCAGGAATGAGTGAGGGGTCTGGGACATGAGTTTCTTACCTGATTTTTATGGCTTTCTTCAATTCAACATTTGTGGAGTACTTCTCCAGTCTCTATTGTACTCCAGATATCCAAGAAAGTAGGATTTGTCCTTTTATTCATTGATTCGGAGGGGAGATTTTTCCAGGGTATCACTTATGACGCCATGTTGATAACATCACCTGAAACTCACCTTTGACTAGTTAGAATATTGCACACTACAACAGTCAAACTTATTTTTGAAATACAACCTGTTTTTGTAGGTTAAAATTTTGTGAGTCATGAAACTAAGGGTTAAAATTACAACACTAATATGGCTCATTACTTTGTTATTCTGAGAGATAATTATTAATATTGTTTTTTCAAATAGAAATTTGAAGTTTATTGCCTTGAGAGTGAGATATAGGGATACATAAGAATTTGGAGAGAGACAGGAAGAAGGCACACCATAAGAAATGCGCATAAGGACAGCGCCCACCTAAGGAACAGAGAGCATCTGCAACTGCAAGCAAGAGAGTTCCATCCATCTGCCTCATGGGAACTAAGCCCCTTCTCATTTAGAAGCAGAGTGGGCATCACCATCCCCAAATCCTCAAGATTGAGGAATGAACAATGGACTAAAGTAGACTTGTTATTATTCTACTATAGACTTATTATTCTAGCAATGGAAGAACTATTATCATTGATATAAAGGCAGGGCCACCAGAGGTTCTGAGGAATGGGAGAGGGAAGAATAGGTGTAATATGGGGGCATTTTTGGGACATTGGATTTGTCCTGCATGACATTGCAGTGGTGGATACAGGCCATTGTATATTTTGTCATAACATACAGGGTTGTGCAGGACAAAGTGTAGACTATAATGTAAACCATAGTCCATGGTTAGTAGCATTACTTCAGTATGGGTTCATCAATTATAACAAATGTACTACACTGATGAAGGATGTTGTTAATGTGGGAAAGTGTGGGAGGGGGAGGGAGTGGGACCTATGGGAATCCCTTATATTTTTTATGTAACACTTATATAATCTAAAGCTTCCTTAAAAATAAAAAAGAAATGCACAAGATGATAAAAAAGGGATATGGAGCATGACACAAGTGTAGATATTGGTAAGAGGAGCTACATACAGGGAAACAAATGAGAAGAGTAAGTATGGGATTTTAGAGGGTCATAAGATGGGTTTCTTAGTTTGCCAAAGGCTGCCAATGCAAAGTACTGGAAATGGGTTGGCTTTTATAATGGGAAATTTATTAGGATAAAAGCTTTCAGTTCCATGGCTGCAAAAATGTCTAAATCAAGGCATCATTAGAAATGTTTTCTCAGCAAAGGTCTACAGCTAGTAGATCCTGAAGTCCTGCCACATGGTGAGGAAAGATGGTGAGTCTCTCCATCTCTTTTTACTTTTTCCTGTAGCTCAGCTGTGGGCCATCAGGCATCTCTCCCTGGGCCTCATCTCCTTGAGTCTCTCGGGGCTTCTCTGTCTTTCTGCAGCTGTAGGTGAACCTGGAGTCCTCTCTCACACCTGGCAGGGTCAATATGGCAGAGCTCCCTTTTTTGTGAGTTTTTCTCTTTGTGTGTTCTCAGTTTCTAAAAGATCCAGCAAGAGGATGGAGACTCAATCCATGTCACACCTCACTGACATATTCCAATCAAAAATGATCTAATCAGGTGATCCAGTCAAAGTCCCTTAACTGAATCTAAACAAAAGGCCCCATCTATATTGTCTTTACAGGCACAGGAATGGGTTAGCTTAAGAACATAATTTTCTGGGGTCCACAAAAGACAAACCAGGACAAAGGGTAAATACATTTTTTCAACTAAGGTTTTATATCTTACACTTTTATCAAAAAGAAACAAACAAACAAACAAACAAAAAACAACCATGGCAGTCATTATAAACCAAGCTTTTTAAAGATGCATTTGATTTATTGTAGA
This sequence comes from Tolypeutes matacus, assembly GCA_026826555.1. Lineage (NCBI taxonomy): Eukaryota > Metazoa > Chordata > Mammalia > Cingulata > Chlamyphoridae > Tolypeutes > Tolypeutes matacus. The sequence continues at coordinate 1,857,798 of JAKSZT010054550.1, forward strand.
ACCAGAAAGAATGAAGATTGAGTTTGCAATTTTAAATATAATTTATATGTTGTATAATTCTCCTTTTGCTGCACATATCTATGAGTTTTGACAAATACATAAAATCATGTAACCACCATCATAATCAAGATATAGACCTGCCCCCCAAAATTCCCTCATGCCCCTTTGTAGTTATTCCCTTCCCCTGCCTCAGTTCCTGACAACCACTGATCTGTTTTTTTTTTCTATAATTTTGCTTCCCACGATATCATATATATGCAGAATCCTACAGTACTTAACTTGATTCTGACTTTTTTCACTTAGCATAATGCATTTGTGATTACCCATAGGTAAGTGCATATCAATAGTTTCTCTTTTTTAGTTTCTTATTTCTGAGTAGTAGAATACCACATGGATGTAGCATGGATTTTTTACTGCTTCATCAGCTGAAGGGTATTTCTGTTGCCAGTTTTGGGCAATACACTAAAGAATAAAGGTGTTAAAATTTTTGTCTACAGGTTTTTGCATAAACATAAATTTTCATTTCTCTTGAGTATATACCTAGGTATATAATTACTAGATCATATGTTCATATGGAGTGTCAAACTGTTTTTCAAAGTAACTATAACACTTTACATTTCCCACAACCATGCTTGGGAGTTTCAGTTGTATTCTTTCCTCACCAGCACTTGGTCTTATTATTTTGTTTTGTTTTCCATTCAAATAGATATCTAGTGGAAGGCCATTTGGTTTTAATTTGCATTTCACTAATGACTGGTAATGTTGAGATTATGATACTTGTATTTTACAGGTAAAAATTGGCAAAGAAAATGTCTAGCATTTATAAACCCTGTAACCCTCGGCAAAGTGTTTTGTGGCTTCCTCATTATTATAGTCCTGGCTGCAGTTATAATTGCACTTTCTGTTGCTTTGGCAGGTAAGTTACTTGTTCCCCAAACTTTCCTATATTCTCCTTTATATTATCAATAAAGATATATTGAGCTCCATTATGTGCCAGGCACTGTGTGAAGTGCTTGAGATGTATCGATGAACAAAACCTGTAAAAATCCCTGGCCTCATGGCCACATTCTAGTAGGAAGACAAAGGTAATAAGCTTAATAAAGAAGGGTAGGAGTGGAGCAGCTTCCAGTATACATAGGGTGGCCAAGGTGAGCCTCCCTGAAAATGTGATTGTTTGGCAGATTATTGAAGATGAGGGATGGAGAGGTAATGAGGCCAGTCACGTGTAGCCTTGCAGGAAATAGAAAGACTTTGGCTTTTACTCTGAGTGCAGTGGGGATGATTAGAAGCTTGTAGGAGAGGAGAAGCATGATCTGACTTCCATTTTCCAATAATCATTTTGGCTTTTATGTTGAGAATAGACTGTTAGGGGACAAGGGTAGAAGCAGGTAGGGTTCTCTGGTAGTAATCTATAAGAGAGTGGCTGAGTTCTTGGACTTGACAATAACCGTGAAGGTGGGGCAGGCTGGTTGGTTTCTGGATGGTTTGAAAGTTGAGCCAACAGTATTTCAGGTCAGATTGGCTATGAAGCCTGAGAACCAAGAGTCAAAGATGGCTCTAATGGTTTTCTCTGGAGCAGTGACAAGAATGTAGTTGCCATGCACTGATGTGGGTGGGAAGAGTTTTGTGGAAAGATCAAGATTCCATCTATGGAGCTATCCTCTGACATGTCCCAATCAGAATTGCCACTTAATTAAGGAAATACTCATGTGAGACCTCCAACTGAAATGTTTTCAGGCATATTCTTTCTGGCTTTCAGAGTTTTTATCTTCTACCTAAACTATTTAAGAAAGGCAACAAAGTACAAGAGAACCATATAGTCTTAAAATTTCTGAAACTTTGTCTATAGAGACAACAGGTCCTCAGGATTGCTTGGCACAATTTAAGATTGTGCATGAAGAGATGACATGCACAGTGGTAAGTAACCTTTATGTGCATTCTGATTATGTTAGTGGTCTTCAAAAGAGAAGTCATAAAACATGTTTTAAAACATTTTGGAAAATTAAGCACACCCTTGCAAATTATTCTATTATCATCTAAACTTTATATTAATTAAAATGTTTGCAAATGATAATCTTTTCTGCAACATTATATACATTGAATTTTTGAGTTTGATCTGTTACATTGCCCTTTTAAATGTATCTACTGCAATTTGAATACTTTTGTGATTTGATACTGTCATTCATTTGAAAAATACATGCATGAAAATTTTCTTAATACTGGAAGATTTAATTTGCTCTTTTTCTTCTTAAATGCTTGTTTACATTGTATTTCCTCTCTAGATATATCACAGAGTAATATGTGATAATTCAAAGGATATCTTTGTATCCTTAAAAGTCATTTATCATAGCCAGTTTAATATTGTTTTCATTTTTCTACCATAAAATATGTATGTAGCCTGAAATTTAATTTCATAAAATTTCTTATGACCACAAGAATCTGTTAAAATAATTACTTCAGGATTAAATTAGAGATATAATTTTTGTAATATTCATTTTTTCAAATCAACTTAAATTGTGAAAATTATAAAAATAAGAATGCATTAATCTATATAGTGCTTCTCAATAATTTGTCTGAATGCAGTGTAATATATAACTAAACTTTGAATTAGCTTTCAATTGGGGTTGTAATGATATGCATGTTGTTTATTTCTAAATCCCTACACATAAGTGTATTGCACTCTGGTACTTGGGTTTTGGAAGTCATTAGAATCATGTATAAAAATTCACAGAGAATACCATTAATGAAGTTTTTGTCTTCATGATGAAAATTTGCCCGTGAATATGATGAAAAAGAGTAGTCTGAACTACTAATTTTCCGTCCCCTCAAGAAAAACCTTTATTGGTCCAGCAGTTTAGTATATGGTTTCATTTTTTCTTAATAGAAGAACAGTTCAAATATTTTATATGGTGAAATAAGATGGGGATTAAGTGTCATTGGGGTATGTATTTCATGATATGATTCAATAAAATTAGCTTTAACCACCTCAATGAATAATGCACATGAGTCTAAAAATAATCAGGTAAGTGTTTTACCAATGGATTTTATTCAGTGTAACCTGAAACATTAGGTAATCTCTGAAAAAAGTTCAGTGATACTAATCTTTACAGCTTTGGTTATTCTAATTTGCTTTCCCCCTCCGCCCCCCCCCCTCCATACTCACCCGAGGATGAAGTTTCAAAATAGTCATAAAGAATTGCTTACCTTTAAGTAAAGGGAAATAAAAACCATCTTTGGTGTTCAATATTTCTTACCCATGTCTTTTTGCTTAGGTCTCACTAGACCTTCCAAAAAGCAATGCATTTTTTTTTGGAAGTTAAGGAAGGAAAAGTTGAAGTCATGAAACAAAAATTTCTATCCTTCCCATAGCCTACACACTGAAATATTGCTGTGTTAATAACATCTAACAAGGACCAAAATATTGCTCATACACATTTAACAAAAACACATATAAAACAGAAAAATACAGGAAGGCCTAGATAGTATTTATGATACCTAAAACAATATTTTGAACTGTATTGTGTTTTCTCAACTGGACCATAAAACGTGCCACAGCAAAATCCAGGATAGTAGGGATTGGCCTCTCTTTTGTCAAGAAAAAAAAAAGGCTAATATGAATGAAGATGTGTGAAAAGAAAATCTATATGTACCAAGAAAAAGTACGAAGGAAGGTAAAGCTGTGAAAATTGGCTTCCTTGAGACCATTCCTGCCCATGTGCCCCTCGGAAAGTCAGGTGCACAGGTATACAGCTTGCAAACCACTGGGCCGATGTCTGTGTGCTTAGGATACAACTTAGTAATGAGTTAAGGAAACAACAATCAAATGTATATACTTTATAATTGACTTCAGGATAAAAGTAGATAAATAAATACAGGTGATTAGAAAAATCATTTCTTCTAATTCATTGTGATTAAATTTTCTAGTTTTAAGGGGGAGAGCAGAAGTCATCTTAAGGCTCCATGTGCCTGCTATCTGTCCCCAAAACTGGATTGGATATGGATGGAAGTGTTTCTATTTTTCTGAAGACACAAGGAATTGGACGTCCAGCGAGACTTTCTGTGCTTCAGTGGATGCTCATCTTGCTCGGTTTGAAACCCTAGAGGAACTGGTAAGAAATGTTTTGACAACAGATCACGTTCTCATCAAACACTTAGGCCTCTGAGGGGGTGGACTACAGAGGGTTAAAGCTGAACCATGAAGGAGGATCCCTGACCAGGCAGAATTTGGGGCATGGTATAAGCTGGTGTCTAACATTTCTTTATTCTTTGCCTGCATCACTGTGAGATATTTTAAAGAAATTTTACCATATAAGCCTCATAATTAATCTCCAGAATTAGATTTATTATTCCCATTCTACTAATAAATAGGGTAATCCTATAATTCACCACCCAAATTGGTACACTTTGGGAAGTGAGAGAGGACACTATTAATGTAATGCTGGAATAGCAGACATAAAATGAGACTTTACAGACAAACTAGGATGTGTGGTCACTTTAAATAAAGCAGTTGCGGAGTGGGTGTAGCTCAGTGGTTGAGCACCTGCTTCGAATGTACGAGGTCCTGGGTTTGATACCAGTACCTCCAGAAAGAAAAGGAAAGAAAGAAAGAGAAACTAAGGATCAGAGACATTACATAACTTAAGCTAGAATTGAAAAGTAGCCTGATTCTAGAGTATGCTTCTGACCCACACCATGAAGCCATTCAAACAAGGAAGGCTGTAGGGAAGGGAGACTCAAGACGAATAGGATCGAAAGAGACAATGTTCTAATTTTCTTGGTTTTTAAATAGAATTTCCTGAAAAGGTACAAAGGCCCTGCTGACCATTGGATTGGCCTTAGCAGAGAATCATCGCATCACATCTGGAAATGGACAGATGGCACTGAATATAATAGCTCGTACGTTTTGAGACTTCCTTCGTTCCACTGTGCTTACGTGTGGTTGTATGTATGAGTTGTGTTTACAAGAAAAGAAAGTTAAGATCATGGAAAGCTTAGTGAAGTATGGGGTTGAAAATAGGAATCTTTTTTCTTTCTTTTTCTATTTACTAGATGTGCCTTTGGAAAAATTTTATGTATTGTGATTTCAGTTGAAATCATTAATGTGATTTTATGACATTTGACATAGATCTTTAACTTTCATTAAAAATTCTCCCTCTTTTTTATATGAAATCCCTATTAAGGATGTAGAGACAATTGGGGCACTGCAAGGGTGTTAAAATCCTAGGAAACCACTGAAGAACTGATATTATCAAGAAGCTTAATTCCACTCTTCCATCTGCTACACCCATTTAGAAAGGGAAGGTTACCAAGGGACCTATGGAAATCTCCTCTAAGGTTTTATCACCAGGAGGAACATAGTGATAGTTCCTTGGATTGTGACTATTTCAGTGGAATATTTTGAATATAACTAATGTATTCAAGCAGATACAATGTAGGGATCAATCAAGCCCATCAATCAAAGCTAAGACCTTTTCAGAATTTACTAGCAAGTAAATACTATTTTCACCTCTTTATGAATAAATTCAGGAGGAAACTGAAAGTAATCTTCACCATTGACCACTAATGGTCACTGTCAGTTTGGGTATAAGAACAGATACCCGTTGAATGCCTAGTCAACAGCATAACTAGGGTTGCTACTGAGGACTAATATACCCCTGATTTTCAAGCAGGGACCATGAGTACATAAAAGGAACTAGATAAACCAATGGCATGGCATATGAAGAAGACATGCTAATGACAGACATTTGCTATTCTCTTTTGACCACAAAAAACCTGGGGTGGGGTTGCTGATGATTGTAATGGAGGAGCGAGTGTGGATATCCAATCTGTAAATCTACTATTTTTGTATTTGATTTTAGGTTTCCCATCAAAGGAGTTGGAGAATGTGCCTACCTGAATGACAATGGAGTTAGTAGTGCCAGGACCTACACAGACAGGAAATGGATTTGTAGCAAGTTAATTAGTTATGCCTAGCAGTGTCTTGTTTCAAACTGTTGATGGGGAATTTTTCTGAAGCACTTAAGAGAGATGCATTGTAATTTGTTATATACAGTTGCTGATAAATTTTTTTGTAGTTTACAGAAACTATTGCAAATATATATTTATAATACCTGTGGACAGCAAAGATGCAAATTTTCATAGAGTGGTATAATAGAGGGATATGGAAAATCATAATTCTAAATTAGGTGATTAAAAGTGAGTTGATCCTTAAAACTTGACCCCAGAGAATATTACATTTTAATGAATTCCAACTCTATGATCAGTTTTAAAATTTGCTAAAATATCTACAAGACTGTCCTTATTTTGAACATGTGGGTCCATAAAAATAACCGGGCCAACTGAAACCATGCAAAACAATTTTAATAATCAATGAGAAAAATAATCGTGTTGTGACTTGAAAAGTTTTTGTGAACACACATTCTAATGTCAGTTACTGTCATGGAGATATTTAAAAATATAAAACCTAATATATTTAATATACTATGATGTAAAACATTAGAAATGTTGAGAATTAGAGTGTTATTTCTTGGTGAAAACTTATCAAGAATAGTTTGAGCAGTGTTCATTTTCTTATATATGTTTCTATACAGAGAGAACATCTTTGCTATGCCTTGGTGAATTGTCAAACTGCTTTCTATATTTGGATCTGCTTCTAAGATTCTATACTGTGCTTTCTAGGTCATGTAATATATGCACGAGTCCATGTGAAGTTTTCTCTGGTGTCTGTTCCTCTGGGACATCTTCATCCTTTTCACTACAACCACTTTGTTCCTTATGTCAGTTGTTGCCTGAATTAGAGTCTCTCAACAGGCAGTAATACCACACTCAGCTATTTCTCCATTTGTGTTCAATTGGATTCACTTCTGCCAGTAACATTTTCATTCCTTTGCTGCACTTTCGTATTTGTTGGCCAGTCCCCTCTTCCAATTATGCATATTTTTGTAAAATGCTTCTTGGGCTTATCACTAGGGGAAAAGGGGGCAACCCAACTACACGCTTTGCTCTCTTTTCATGAACTGAGTAATGGATGTGCAGTAACCAATGCCTGACAGTTTTGGAAGAAGTGATGTATTTGGTACTGATCATGCTTAGCATCTATTATCTTTATAGTGCTTTGTGCACTAAAGATCTAGCAGCGAAGTTGTTACTCCTGCAAATACTCACTTAAAGCAATATGTAAATGTAAGTAAGTGAAATTTGAACCATGGTGTTGGGGTTTATGTTATAGAACTAAACCATTGTCATTGAAATGCGTGCATTCAGAACTGAACAAAGTCAGTGCTATCTGTATTTTAAATAATGACTCTTCATATCTATAGCAAATCCCACTCTTTATTTTACCATATATGGGATTTAGAATCCTTCCTTTTATCATAGAATAAATCACAGTTAACTAACTGAATTATCTGAGCATCCAGTACATGTTATGACCGTTTTTATACTGTTGAGCTTTAAAAACAAAATATTTTAAATTTGTAAAGCATCAGCTACACTGTACTGATGATTCCCAAGAAAGATGAAATAACAATTTACAATGCATCTCTCCCCTATGTGCTTCAATTTTCCCCTGGCTTTTCTAGTCTGTTCTTGTGATCTCAGTGATATCGTCGTTAACTATTGCAGAAGCAGAAGAGAATTCCCTGTAATTTCCTTCAATGCAAAGATTGTTTAGTGCTTCTCACACAGCTGAAAAAGTAGTGCAAATATTAGAGTCTGAAAATATTTGTAAACCCCTCTTCTTAGAGATGCGTCTTTAGGTATTACAGACCTATCCATTTCTTGTGCAGAAAATAGCCAGTCACTCCTCTTTATCTCTCCCTCCTTTCTTCACGACCATCATTTTTCCTTCCTTCCCAACTTCCTTACTTCCTTCCTTTCTCCCTTCCTTTTTCTTTCCCTCTCCCTCCCTTCCTTTCCCCTCCCTCTTTCCTATCTTCCCTACCCCCTTCCCTTCATGCCTCCTTTCCTTCCTTCCTTTCTTCTTTCTCTTGTTCCTTCTCTCCATTCATTCATCCAACACACTTTAGGCAGTACCTACCATATGCCATTTTTTCTAACTGTTTTATATATACTTTTTTAATAGTTAAGTGCAAATAATGACACTACATCAAGCGTATGAATAAAGTTTTTAAATCTTGTCTATCATAACTTTTTTTACTGTTTGATATAATTATATAGTGGGCCATGCTAAATTCCTCCACTTTATTGATGAATTTGTCAATTCCTTCTTGTATTTTGGGGATTTTTTTTTTTTTTTTTTTTTTTTTGCTGTGTGTATTTTGATGCTATGTTACTAGTTGCATACATGTATTTTTCCTTAATGAAATAAATCTTTTTTCCCCAGTTAATAGTAATCTTATTTAACCTAAAAATGTATTTTTCCTCATATCAGGATTTCTAACTGTTTAAGTTTCTTAAAGTCTGAGACTTATGTCTAGTTCACTTCTGTATCCTCAGAACCTACTGCAGTATTTTTAATATAGGATGCTCTCAACACATAGAAGTGGAATGCAGGAATGACTCTATGGCTATCTGACTGACACTCTGCCCATTTTCCTAGTTTCTGCTAACTTTGTCACAAAGAAATATGAATTTCTACTGAAATCTAGAAGCTGAAAATCAAGATATTATTTTGATGAACTGTGAAATGAAATTTGAGTCAAATCTTGAACCTAACTGGCCAAGTTTTCTTTTACAACTTGTTCCTAAGCCATGTGCCTAAAATATGGTCTTCATTATATACTACCTGTGACTTTGACAAATTAAAAACCCCTCAATCAGAATTTTCTCATGAAAAGTGGGTATAATAATGCCAGCTTCCCCACCTAGTTGTACAGTTTAAATGAGATCCCACATGAAAATCCCTTGCCACTGTGTCTTACTCATAGTAAATGTCTCATAAATTTTTATTCTGCCCTTATTGTTCATTGGAAATAAAGTAAAAAATAACCGCAATAGCTTGGCCACAAGAATGAGAAATTAAGAAACGAAGCAAAGGCCATGGTTTCCCTACCACCACCAGTAGGGCATTACTGAACTGTTTAAATAAATTTGTAATGCTTTAGTGGAAATCCCCACTGTCTGAACTGATCATTTAAACTTGTGTGGGAAGCATTCCTTCACAGAAACAAGTCTGTAAAAGTACATGGTGAGTAATGTATAACAGGGACAATCTGCATAGTTCAGGACTTCCCCAATTCTTCCTGTTTAAATCCATGCTGATTCATTCTTTGTGTTGTACCAAACTGATAAATCTAAGCCAAAATGTCATCAGGTCACTCCCTGGCATATGCCCTTTCACTGGCTCCTCCTTTTCCCTCAACATAAAACTGAAATTCCTTATGGTATTAAAAATCATAATACAATCTTGCCACTGCTTTCCTTTCCATCTTCTTCTCAGTCTTTCTCTTCATAATCCCTCTTCCCAATATTTGACACCAAAACCAAAAATGAGCCACAGGAATTATATCCTACTAGTATAAAGGATCTCGGCTTCTGGAAGGGACCCAGAAGGAGTGCTCTGTCAAGCCAGAGCTTGTATAGAAACTCTGAGCTGTTAATGCCCTTGGCAATAGTGTTGTGGGTTTAGCAACTGTGGAAAAGATCAGAGCCCCGTCATCCTTTAGTAATTAGGATTATAGCTTCATCAGCAGCTGTGGTTCCAATGAACTCTAAATTCCAGTGTGGAAGAGGAAGCAATCGTTGTGATGGAGGGGATAGAGTCTGGGCATGGTGAAAGGGTAGAGAACTACAACCAAAGAGAGGAAATTTGTTCTGCTCATCTTTAGTCTTAGTTTAACTGTCACCTTCCTTGGATGTTTCCTGATCCTTAGACTAGGTTTTATTTCTCTGTCTCTATTTCTCATAGCTCACTTTATTTTGCCAATATAAACCTCATTACAATGTTGCTATTATTTAATCAATTTTCTGACATCCTAATAAAAATGTAGCCTACATGCTAAGAGGGACCACAGTGACTTTTTCTTCATGGTGTTCTCAGTGTTTTGGTGTAACCCCTGGGATACACCAGTTAACATCTATTAAATGAGTAGATCTGTTTGAGTATGTTTTCTGTTGTGTATATTTTAAATCATATTTACATTTAATAGTTTGTGCCCTGTTTGCTTAAAAACATGTATCATTCTTCAGTACCTTGGACTATAATTAGTCTCCTGAGTTCCCTGGCTTTAAGCCAAGGAAAATATAGCAATCACACAGACTCTTCTGAAAGCAACCTGGGAACTTTGTGAAAAGAGTATCTGCTTTATAACACAGAAATAACACAAGTTATATTTTAACACATGTGAGGTAAGTTTTCATTATACTAATGTCCTGATTATGATATAAATGGACAATAGATTTTGACAACATTGTTTAATGAGAGTAAATGTAAAATGTATATATACTTTTTTTTTTTCAATGTGTGAAATAGATTAATGCTGGGATTTAAAATTTGTCACTGAGAATCTCAAGCATGATGTTTCATTTTGCAAAGGTGATGTTATTTTAATACTCCGGTCAGAATTAGAATCTAGAATCCAAGGTACTTCTTTTTCCAGAATCATGTTAAAGGCTTCTTATAGCAAATGATTTTGGTTAAGGATGGTTAACTCAATTGCTATACATTGTCTTAGTTTGCCAAAGGACTGCAGATGCAAAGTATCAGAGATGGCTTGGCTTTTAAAATGAGAATTTTATTAGGGGAAAATCTTATCGTTCCAAGGCTGCAAAAATGGCCAAATCAAGGCATCATCAGAGATGTTTTCTCACCAAAGTTGTTTCTAGCAGATCCTGGGGTCCTGCCACATGGTTAGGCAAGATGGCGGGTCTGCAGGTCTCTATTTTCTCAGCTGTGAGTGATCAGGCATTTCTTCCTGGACATCATGTCCTTGAGCCCTTTGGGGCTTTTCTTTCTTTCTGCATCTGTAGGCACACCTGGAGTCCTCTTTCTCACATGGCAAGGTCAAAAGGGCAGAGCTCCCTTTTCTGTGTGTCCTTGTCTCAGTGTTCTCAGTTTTTTTTAAGATCCAGCAAGAAGCCAGAGACCTAACCTGGGTCATACCTCACTGACATAGTACAATCAAAAGCCCTAAAATGGTCTAATCAAAGGCCCCTGAACTAAAATTAATGCAATTAAAGGCCCCACACCCACAGGAATGGATTAGTTCCAGAACAATCTTTTCTGGGATTCACAAAATTCAAACTGCCACACTCCATCTTCTGAATCCCCAAAAGACATGTTTTTTCCATATTCAAAATAAATTCATTACATTACAGTATTTTAAAAAGCCTTAAAACATTTCAGTAGCAATGCTAAGTATAAAATCACATTAAAATCAATTGTAGGAATGCAGTCTGTTTTAGGTCAAAATTCCCCTCCAGCTGTAGACCTTTGAAACATAGAAAATCTGCTTCCGATATACATAGGAGGGACAGTCACAGCATAAATGTTTTCTACCATAAAGAGAACTTGGACAGAAAACAGGCATCCTGGATCATAAAGAATTCAAAAAAACTGCAGGGAATACTCTTTTAGATTTCAAAGTCTGAGCATCATCTATAGAATGATGGTTTCTCCTCCTTGGGACCTCATGAGGGTTCACTCCTTCAATGGGATTGCCTAACAGCCATCTTCTCTGTTCCACCCTCATAGGCATGTGGGTGGAAGCCAAGCCCTAGACCTCACCCTCCAAGAAAGTTGGGGTGATGGCCACAATTTCCCCTATCACAGTCTCAACCCCCTTAGTACAAGTGGGGTGGAAGCAACATTCTCCTTAATTTCTGACTCACAGGCCCAACCTCCTTGGAACAGTGGGGTGGTGGCCTAACTCCCTTCAGTCTCTGGGGAGTGTGCTCTACACTCCTTGTAACCTGGGGTGGCCGAACTTGCCCTGAACAACAGGTGGAAGGCCAACCCTCTTCAAATGCTGGGGTGAACTCACCCTTTCCGCACACATGGGTGGGGTCCCTCTCTTGGCCAAGAAGAGGTCTTAAGTCCAGACCTTAGCTTCTATGGTTTTCCTCTTGAAGCTAATTTTCCTTTGATCTCTCCCCTCCCTGTCCATTTTAGTCTAGGCTATCAGTGGTTTCATTCATAGGGATCTCACAAATAGCTCCTTGGTTTTGATTGAAGTTCACACGTGTCCCAACCATTACAAAGGATTTGTGGACAGTAAGACTTTCTACAAATCCTTTCTGGATAATTGCATTTCCAATTCTGACTTGCAAGGAAATTACTGCCTGCTTCCAAGTTCAGTTATGTCCTCACATGGGGCACTATCCTCTGGGGATCGTTTTCCAGAAGCTCAGAATTTCCCTTATCATCAATTTCTGGTTTCTTTGTGCCCAGCAGTTCAGTTCTAGGCTCATCGCTTTCCTCTCACATTTTGTTATAAGCTGCAGGAGAAGTCAGGCTACGTTTTCCAGATTTAGTTTGGAAATCTCCTCAGCTAAATATCCAAACTCATCATTTCCAAATTCTGCCTTCCATCTAACATCAAGACTCAATTTTGTCAAGATCTCTGCCACTTTAAAACAAAGATTGCCTTCCTACCAGTTACAGCCATCATTCTGTCTAAGGTCTCATTGGAAGTAAATTTTAGGTCCAAATTCTTACCAACAGTTTCTTCAAAGCAATCTAGGCCTTTTCTACCAAGCATCTCACAATTCCTCCAAAACTACCCCATACCCATTTAAAAAGCCATTCCAAAATTTTTGGTAATTGCAGGCAGCACGAACTTCACTTTCCTTGTACTAATTTCTGTCTTAGTTTGTCAAAGGGCTGCTGATGCAAAGTACCAGAAATGGGTTGACTTTTTAAAAAACTTTATTGAAGTATATCATTCATACATGAACATACATAAACAATAAGTGTATAGTAAAAGTTGTGAACTAGCAAAACAAACATGCATAACATCATACAGGGGTCGCATACATCAACCTACCACCAACACCTTTCATTGTTACATTTGTTACAAATGATGAAAGAATATCATCAAAACCTTACTACTAACTATAGTCCATATGTTACACTTGGTTTATTTCTCTCCCAGCCCACTCTATTATTATTTTTAAATATATATTTTTATCACAGAAGTTGTGAACTTACAAAACAATCATGCACATGTGTAGAAGTCCCATACAACACAATTTCATTAACAGACCACACCATGGTGGAACATTTGTTGCAGATTAAGAGAAATAGAACAAAGGGTGGCCTCTTCTCAAACTGAATTCCCTGTTCTTACTTATCTAACCCTCTTACATTCTTGTTCGAGTTACTTCCCCAAAAACCCATGTCAGTAAAGGGGATGAACTCAGACACTGAGAATTTACCCTTACACTTTTTGCCTTAGGATTGGATTAGTTTTTGTGTCTAAGATTGTAAGCCCACAACTCCTAGCCAAAGGGAGATGGGCAAGGTTGGGGAAGGAGGGAAATGGGACATTGCATCAGGGGAACTATATAATCTTTGTTCTTACACTGATCACACGCACTTGCCCGCTTCCATTAGCCTGGGCGTGTGCCCTTTCTCATGAGAAAGAAATAAATTACTGCTGCCTCTAGTCCAACTCTCTGCCTTCAGAACTTTTATTTTGAGTAAGTGGTCACCATCCCACTCACAGATTATGAGATAATATCATCAGACTGTTACCACCAACCATGGTCCTTAGCATATATTTGCCAAACTTTTTCCATACTCCCCTATCATCAACATACTACATCTCTGGCAGATGCTAGAATATTACAGTGTTGCTGTTACCCACAGTCCATAGGTCACACCAACTGTATTTTCCCCATGCTTCACCATGTTCCCACCACCCTGAAATAGTGACATACATCTGTTCTAGCTCACAAAAGGACATTCTTTTGTTTGTACTGTTAACCACAATTCTCATGCACCTCTGGATTCACTATGTTATTCAGTTTCTAGATTATTCTCTAGCTTTCATTCAATTGATATTTACATTCCTCGACTACCCTTTTCAGCCACAATCCCATTTATAAACCAGCTGCTACTCACTATAATGTATTATCATCAACTCTAACCATTTGGACACTTTTACAGTCAAGTTAATTAAAACTTATACATACAATAAGCATCAGTACTCCTTCACAGCTCTTCTCTTATCTCTTAGTAATCTGTACTCGAGGTTTTAACTCCATGTGTTTATTCTTTGTGTTTAGTTCATATTAGTGAGACCATGCAATATTTGACATTTTGTGTTTGGCTTATTTCACTCAGCATGATGTCTTCAGGATTCATACATGTTCTCATATGTGTCCTAATTCTATTTCTTCTTACTGCAACATAGTATGCCATCATATGTATACACCACGTTTTATTATCCATTCATTGGTTGATGGACACTTGGTCTGCCTCCATCTTTTGAGAGCTGTGAATAACACCACTATGAACAATGATGTGCAGATGACTGTTCACATCACAGCTGACAGGTCTTCTGGCTATATTCCTAGTAGAGGAATTGCTGGATCATAAGTCAGGTCTATATTTAGCTTCCTGAGGAACCACCAAACTGTCTTCCACTGAGGCTGCACAATTTTACACTCCCATCAACACTGAAGGAGTGTTCTTATTTCTCCACATCCTCTCCAGACTTACTGTTTTCTGTTTTTTTAATGGCCATTCTATGTTTTATTGTTGAGTTGTATGATCTCTTTAGTAGATTGAAAATCAAACCCTTATCAGATATGTGGTTTCCACATATTTTCTCCCATTAAGCAGGCTGCCTTTTCACCTTCTTGACAAAATCCTTTGAATCACAAAAGTGTTTAAGTTTGAGGAAGTCCCATTTATCCACGTCTTCCTTTGTGTCTCATGCTTTCAGTGTAAGGTTTAAGAATGCACCACCTACCACCAGGTCTTGAAGATGTTTTCCTATATTTTCTTCTAGGAGCTTTAAAGTTCTAGCTTTTATATTTAGGGTTTTTTTTTAAATCTATTTTGAGTTAATTTTTGTATAAGGTGTGAGATAGGGGTCCTCTTTCTTTCTTTTTGATATGGACATTTAATTCTCCCAGCACCATTTGTTGAAGAGACTGTTTTGCCCCAGGAGGGTGGGTTTGATGGACTTGTCAAAAATCACTTGATCATTGATGTGAAGGTCTGTTTCTGAACCATCAATTCAGTGCCACTTGTCTATGCATCTATCTTTATTCCAGTATCATGTTGTTTTTACCACTGTATCTAGGCAATATGATTGAAAGTCCAGAAGTTGAGAGTCCTCCAACTTCTCTGTTCCTTTTTAAGATGTTTCTGGCTATTCAAGGCCCCTTAATCTTCCAAATAAATTTGATAATTGTGTTTTCCATTTGTTTAAAAAATACTGTTGGAATATTTATAGGGATTGCATTGACTCTGTATATCAATTTGAGTAGAATTGACATATTAATGATATTTAGTCTTCCAATCAATGAGCATAGAATATTCTTCCAATAATTTAGGTCTTCTTTTGAAATTTCTTTTAACAATGCATTGTAGTTTTCTGAGTACAAGTGCTTTACATCCTTTGTTAAGTTTATTCCTAAATATTTGGTTATTTTAGTTGCTATTGTAAGTGGCATTTTTTTCCTGAATTCCTCCTCAGATTGTGCATTACTAGTGTACAGAAACCTCACTAATTTCTGTGTATTGATCTTGTATCCTGACACTCTACTGAAATCATTTATTATCTCTAGCAGCTTTGTAATAGATTTTTCAGGACTATCTAGGTATAGGATCATATCATCTATGAATACTGAAGGTTTTACTTCTTCCTTTCTGACTTGGATGCCTTTTATTTCTTTTTCTTGCCTGATTGCTCTAGCTAGAACTTCTAGCACTATATTGAACAACAGTGGTGACAGTGGGCATCCTTGTCTCTGATCTCAATAGGAAAGATTTCAGTCTTTAACCATTGAGTACAATGTCAGCTGTGGCTTTTTCAGACATTGCCTTTATCATGTGAGAAAGTTTCCTTTATTCCTATCTTTTGTTGTATTTTTATCAAGAAAAGATGCTGTATTTTGTCAAATGCCTTTTTTGCATCAACTGATACGACCATGTGATTTTTCTTCTTCAATTTATTAGTGAGGTGTATTACGCTGATTGATTTTCTTGGGTTGAACCACCCTTGCATACCTGATCATGATGAATAATGCTATTAATGTCTTGTTGGATTCAATTAGCAAGTATCTTGTTGAGGAATTTTGCATCCATATTCATTAGGGAAGTGGGTCTGTAGTTATGGTGGTGTTTTTTTTTGTTTGTTTGTTTGTTTTTTTAATAGTATCTTCATCTGGCTTTTTATTAGGGTGATATTGTTTTCATAGAATGAGTTAGTAGTGTTCCTTCTTGCTCAATTTTTTGGAAGAACTTGAGTGATTGGTATTTTATCTTCTTTGAATGCTTGGTAGAACTCACCTGTGAAACCATCTGGTCCTGGGCTTTTCATTTTGGGGAGTTGTTTTATGACTGTTTCAATCTCTTGTATTGTTTTTTTGAGATCTTCTATTTCTTCCAGAATCGGTGTACATTGTTTGTACATTCCTAGGAATTTTTCCATTACATCTACAGTGTCCAGTTTGTTGGTATACAGTTGTTCATAATATGCTCTTATGATCCTTTTTATGCCTGCGGGGTTTATTTATTTACATCTTTTCCCTTTTTATCTTTGTCAGTCTAGCTAAGCATTTGTCAATTTTGTTAATCTTCTTGAAGAACCAAATTTTGGTTTCATTAATTCTTTATTTTATTTATTTTTGTTGTTGTTGTTGTTCTTAATTTCATTTATTTCTGCTCTGATCTTTGTTATTTCATTCCTTTTACCTGCTTTGGGAATAGTTTGCTGTTCTTTTTCTAGTTCCTCCAGCTGTGTAGTTAGGTCATTGATTCTAGCTCTTCTTTTTTAATTGGGGGCTATACATTTCCTCCTCAGCATCCCATAAGTTTTGATATGTTCTGTTCTCCTTTTCATTTGTCTTGAGATATTTATTAATGTCTCTCACATTTTATTCTTTGACCCACTGGTAATTTGAGTGTGTTGTTTAATCTCCATACATTTGTGAAGTTTCTTTTTTCTGCCTCTTGTTGATTGCCAACTTTATTCCATTATCATCAGAAAAAGTGCTTTGTATAATTTTGGTCTTGTTGAACTTAATGAGATCTGCTTTATGACCCAGATATGGTCTATCCTGGAAAAATATCCGTGAGCTCTTTAGAAGAATGTATATCTTGCTGTTTTGGGGTGCAATGTTCTGTGTAAGTTTAATAGCTTTAGTCCAATTATCATATTATTCAAGCTCTCTGTTTCTTTACTGATCCTCTGCCCAAATGTTTTATCCAATACTGAGAGTGGTATATTAAAGTCTCCAACTATTATTGTAGAAATACCTATTTCTCCCTCCAATTTTGCCAGTGTTTTCCTCCTGTATCTTGGGGCATCCTGGTTAGGTGCATATACATTTATGATTGCTGTTTCTTCCTGGTGAATTGACCCTTTTATTAGTATATAATGTCCCTCCTTGTCTCTAATAACAGTTTTGCTTTTAAAGTCTATTTCATCTAAGTATAAGTACTCCAGTTTTGTTTGTTTGTTTGTTTGTTTTGGTTACTGCATGCATGGAATATCTTCTTCCAACCTTTCACTTTCAACCTATTGGTATCTTTGGGTCTAAGGTGAGTCTCTTGTAGACAGCATATAGATGGCTTATATTTTTTAATCCATTCTACCAGTCTGTGTCTTTTGATTGGGGAGTTTACTCCATTAACATTCAATGTTATTACTGTAAAAGCAATTCTTATTTCACCCATTTTAGGTTTTATCTGTCATATTTTATTTTCACTACTCTTTTTACATGTTTAGTTACTTTTACCAATATAATCTTCATTTCTAGACTCTCTCTTTCAAGCCTCTGTCCTTTCTTGTCTTTTCTTTTCAAGCTGTAGCACAACCTTAGTATTTCCTACAAAGATAGTCTCTTGGTTACTAACTCTCTATTTCTGTTTATCTGTGAATATTCTAAACTCACCCTCATTTTTTAAAAAAAATCTTGCCAGATATAAGATTCTTAGCTGGCAGTTTTTCTCTTGCAGTATCTTAAATAATCATACCACTGTTTTCTTGCTGACATTGTTTCTGATGAAAAATCAGCACTTAATCTTTTTGGGTATCCCTTATATGTTATGCATCACTTTTCTCTTGCTGCTCTCAGAATTCTCTCTTTGTCTTTGGCATTTGACATTCTGATTAGTATGCGTTTCAAAGTTGGTCTTTTTGGATTTATTCAGATGGGATTACGTTGTGCTTCTTGGACATGGATATCTATGTCCTTCAATAGGGTTGGGAAATTTTCTACCATTATTTCTTCAAATATTCCTTCTGCCACTTTCCTTTCTCTTCTCCTTCTGGGACTCCCATGATACATGTGTTTGTATGTCTCACGTCATCATTTAGTTCCCTGAGATCTTATTCAGTTTTTTCTATTCTTCTCTTTATCTGTTCTTTTGTATGTTCACTTTCAGAGGCATGTCTTCCAGGTCACCAATCCTTTCTTCCACCTCCTCAAATCTACTGTTATATGCCTCGAGTATATTTTTATTTTCATTTATTGTGACTTTCATTCCCATATGATGTTATTTTTCTATGTATGCTTTCATATTCTCCTTTGTTCTCACCCAGTATCTTCTTAATATCCTTAAATCTTTAGCCATCTCATTTATTTAGGACATTTGTTTGAACATTTAGTATTAGGTATCTCAACTTCTTTATGTCATCTGGAGGCTTATCTTGTTCTTTTGACTGGGCCATACCTTCCTGTTTCTTGGTATGGATTGTAATTTTTTGTTGGTGTCAGCATCTGGCTTACTAGAAGTATTTGTTCTGGGTGTAGTTTCTTTTTTTCGTTAGGGCTTTTTTTGGCCCCTTCTCCATTGCTGTTTGTGTAGCAGGAGCTGAGGATGTAGTTGGTGATGTAAGCTGTGGAAGCTGAAGCTGCTTGCATTATCCCAGGAGCCAATGAAGCTTCTCCCCACTTTCTACTCTGCCAGGGGTATGGACAGAGTCACAGCAATGTGTAATAATCCAAGTCATGCAGGCCAAGACCATTTGTCATTGCTCTGAGAGCTTACTGAAGCCTTGGTCAGGGATGGAGCTATGGGTGTGCACAGCAATCTATGCCATGTGGGTCCAAAATGACTGCAGTTGCCCAGGTAGACTGACATAGCACTGGGTCCCCTCCTCCCCTCCCCTGTGAGGCAAATGCACCTGCATTTGTCCTGAGAGACTGAGGGAGTACTGTTCCTTCTGCCTTTTAAGGGGTGGGGCAGGAACCATTGGAGCCCAATAGTTCAATCTGCATAAGACAAAAGTGTCCGCCATTGCCCAGAGAGGCTGAGGAAACACCAGCATCCTCCTATCTTATTGGGGGTTGGAGGTGGATTCACACACACCCAACAGTTCAGTCCCTGCAAGCCAAAAGTACCTGCCATTGCCAGGAGAGGCTGAGGAAACCCAGCTCCCCTCTTATCTTACTTGGGGGTGAGGATGGAGCTACTGTTGTCCAACTATTCATACTGTGTGGGCTAAAAGCACCTGCAGTTACCCAGAGAGACTGGGGAAATACCGCCCCCCTCTTGTTCTATCAGGGGTGCAGGTGGAGCCATAGGCTCCCAACAGTCAAGTTCATGCAGGCCAAAAGTGTCTACAGTTGCCCTGAGATGCTGAGGAAACAACAGCCCCTTCATAGCTTATGGGGGGGAAGACAGGGGTGGAGATGGAATCGAAGGTGCTCAACAAACCAGTTCATATAGGCTGAAAGTCCTGCAGTTTCCCATAGAAGCCAAGGAAACACAGCTCCTCTCCTACCCTATTGGAGTGTGGGGATAGAGCCCAGATGTCTGACTATTTCAATCTGTGCCAACCAAAAGCACCTGAAGTTACCTGGAGAGGCTGGTGCAAGACCCCCAGCTTCTTCCCTGCCAGAGGTGGGGCTAGAGCCTAGGCTAGGGCTGCCATCTGATCTGGGTGGAAAGAAGCCAGCCCCTACCATCACTGTGATTTTCAATCAGTGCTGTTTTCCCTCATGCCCAAGGCAGAGTTTAAATGGTTGCCACCAGTCTCTTTCCAACTTGGGCAATTTCAAACTTTAGCTGTACTTAGGATTATACTCCAGCCAGCCAAATTTACTAATCAGTAGCCAAAGCCAGTGCCCAACTGTCTCTTCTTCCCCCACTTTTGGGTAATGGAGCTTCCAACTCCAGCCATGGAATAGTTCCCGAGTCAGCTTGTGCCTCCAGTGGAGGATGGGCATCGGATTCTGTGACATGGAGTGCTCTACTCAGGAGTCCTCACTGCACATGGGCAGTCTCCTCCTTCCATTCTTTCAACGGTGTTGCAGGTTGCTTTTCTGTTCTCCTGGGTCCCTCAAACAGGCACTTTATATAGCTCTTGTTGATTACTAACTGCCCTGTAGCATGAGCTTATTGGAACTTCTTATTCAGCTGCCATCTTGCCCCTCCCCCCTCCATATGTAATTTTAAGAAATAATGCAAAAAAGACCCCAGGTACCCTTTACCCACTTTCTCCCAATAGTAGCATCTTGCAAAACAATGATATAATATTACAACCAGGATACTGAAATTTATAAGAGTCAAGAAACAGAGCATTTCCACTGATATTGACCCTTTTATATCTGTATCATTTCTGATGATCCATTTCTATAGTTTTGTCATTTCAAGATGTTATACAAATGGCATTCCACAGTATATAACATTGGTGTGGTTGTCTTTTTTCACAGCATGATTCTGTGGAGATTATTCCAACTTGTTGCATGTATCAAATTGTGTTCTGTTTCATTGCTGAGTAAGAAGTCCATGACGTGGATGCATCAGAATTTGTTTAATCATTCCTCCATTGAAGGACATCTGGGTTGTTTCCAGTTTGTGACTTTGACAAATAAAGCTGCAAAATCATTTTAGATTCTCTGAGATAAGTACTCAGGATTGTGATCGCTAGGTTGTATGGTGGTTGTGTTTTTAGTTTTGTATGAAATGGCCAAAATGTTTTCCAGAGTAGCTGCCCCTGTCTGCATTCTCACCTGCACCGCATGAGTGATCCAGTTGACGCATCCTGGCCAGCTTTTGGTGTCATGACTTTTTATTTCAGTCATAGTGAGAGGTGTGTAGGGATGCTTCAGTTTAGTTTTAATTTGCATTTCTCTGATAGATAATGGTGTTGCACATCTTTTCATGTGCTTATTTGCCATGTGTAAAACCTCTTCAGTGAAATGTCTCTTTAGTCCTTTTGTCTGTTTTCTAATTGAATTGATTATGTTTTTACCGTTGAGCTTTGAGAATTCTTTATATGTTACAGAAAAACAGTTAAGACCTACATTCCCAAGCCATCCTTCCATGTAGTTGTGACCAAAGAACTAATTCTCACCAATGGAATTTGAATCAAAATGAAGCATGTCACTTCTAAGCCCAGGCCTCTAAATCCACATATCTTCTCAAAAGCTCTCACTCGCCCTCTTCTAGCTAAGTAAAAGTAACAAGGAGGCCTCAAGGGTGGCACAGCCTCAAGATAGAAGAAAACTGTCTCAGAATTTCCTTTTTTTTTTTTTTTTTACCGGGAGGTCCCGGGGATCGAACCCGGGTCCCTCCATATGGGAGACGGACGCCCAACCAGTTGAGCCACATCCGACCCCCCAGAATTTCCATGTGGAGGAAAGCTGCACTCTAACCAGGATTCCCATATTTCCCTGTTATATGAGTGGTAACTAAATGTATATCGTGTTAAGCTACTGCATCAGGAAAGACACCTAAAGAGATGTCAACCCACTCCAGTATAGGTGCTGGGGTTGACAACAGAAGTACAACCCATACAGCACTGGATGCAGCAACACCTTACTCACATAGAGAAGAGACAGAGCAAGGTCAGACAGAGCAAGGTGGGCATCGGTTCCCCTTTGATAGTGGTCCCAATCCTTGGCCAATGCAGGGAGATGTTCTACATGCAGCACCCCTCTCTTGTGTTTTTGTGCCATAGTGGGGGAACCCTGTTCCCTCCCCAACAAGGGAGGGACAGATATACCATGGCACTGTGAACCCAGGTGCAGCTGGCAGCCGGTCTGGTTTTGATTCTGTTATCTTTGAGTTTCACTTCTGTTTTATATGCCTGAGTTTCACTTCTTGCAATAGCGCTGACTACACAGAAAAGGGCTGCAGTTCCTTGGCTTCCTCTTCAGACAGGCCAGAAAACAATTCACCCAACTGAGTATGAAAACCTGTTCTGGCTCTGGTGATCCAGAAGCAGAAAGAGGAGAGGAAGCCTTTTTTCCATAGTCTTGAATCTGGCGCAGAACCCTGGGATTCAGGGAAATTGGGCTAAGGCTCCAACCCAGGCTGATCCTCCAACTCTGTCCCTTCCAGGCAGAGCAGGGATCTTCTGCTCAAGACTTCCCAACCTGGGGTCAACCTGGTCAAGAAAGGGGCAGAGCTCAGCCTGTTTGGGGATGAGTCCTGTTTCCATCACCCTTTTCCTTTCTTGGAATATCTTGGGATCATAGGATTTCAAGGCTGAGAATCTACCAACTATGGGATTTGTCCAGTTACAGCAGCACTTACTTATATGTTATTAAAACAAAACAGTAACCATAGAAGCTCTTAAATCAACAACAAAAATTTCTGCACGAATATTTTAATCTTTGCCATTATTTAGAATTTTTGGCATCCACTGACAATAAAAAGCAGATGACTTTTATTAGGTATTATTGTTTTCAACTCTAAAGCCAGGGAACATACAGTTATCACTAATCAAGAAAATTTTTTACAGATGTTACTGATAAATGTGGTATATATACATGTGACAGTTTGAATTTTGTGAATCCCAGAAAAGATTGTTCTGGAACCAATCTATCCCTGTGGGTGTGGGGCCCTTTGATTGCATTAAATTCAGTTAATACATTAATGCTATTAATTAATGCATTAATAAATGCATTTGATTGCATTAAATTCAGGGACCTTTAATTAGATCACTTTATTAGATCAGTTTGGATTTCTGATTGTACTACATGTGTGAGGTCTCTGCTCTCTTACTGGGTCTTATATAAACTGAAAATACACAGAGAGAAAGACACACAGAAAAGGGAAATCTGCCATGTGACCTGGCCATGTGAGAGAGAGAACTCCAGGTTTGCCTACAGCTGCAGAAAGACAGAGAAGCCCCACAAAGTTCAAGGAAATGATGCCCAGGGAGAGATGCCTAATCACCCACCTGAGCTCCAGGAGAAAGTAGACAGAGACCTGCAGGACCCCACCATCTTGCCTTACCATGTGGCAAGACTCCAAGACCTTCTAGCAGCCAACTTATGGTAAGAAAGCATCTTTGATGATGCCTTGATTTGGACATTTTCACAGCCTTGGAACTTTAAGATTTCTACTTAATAAAATTCGCAATATAAAAGTCAACCTGGAGACAACCAAGATGGCAGCAGTGTAAAGAGCTCCAAAGTCATTTGCTCATGCTACAGGGCAGTTTGTAATCACCCAGAGCTACCTAAAGCACCTGTTTGGGGCTCCAGGAAACTAGAAGAGCATCCTGCAACATCCTTGAAAGTATGGAAGGAGGAGACTGCCCATTTTCAGAGAAGATTCATGAGTAGAGCACTCCACGCTGTGGAGGCTGTTGCCCATACTCCACTAATGGCACAAGCTACCTCAGGAGATATTCTATGGCTGGAATTGGAAGCTCTATTTTCCAAAAATGGGGGAGGAAGAGATGGTTGGGCACCAACTTCAGCTACTGATTAGTAAATTTGGCTGGCTAAAGTATAACCCTAAGAAAACCTAAAGTTTGAAACTGCCCAAATTGAAAAGAGGCAGTTAGCTGCCATTTTGACTCTGCCCCGCATGAAGGGGAGCAGGACTGGTTGAAAATCACAGTGATGGTAGGGACTGGCTTCTTTTCACCCAGATCAGACTGCAGCCCTAGCCTAGGCTCCAGCCCCACCCCTGGCAGGGAGAAACCTGGTGGGACCTGCACTAGCCTTTACAGGTAACTGCAGGTACATTTGACTGAAACAGACTGAATAGTCTAACACCTGGGCTGCATCCCTCAATCCCAATAAGACAGGAGGCGATCTGTGTTTCTTCAGCCTCTCTGGATAAATGCAGGCACTTTCAGTCCACACAAACTGACTTGTTGTGCATCTTCCATTCCATCTCCACCCCTTCAACCCCATAGGATGGGAGGGGGGTGGGATTTCTTCAGCCTCTCTGGGCAACTGCAGGAGATTTAAACCGACAGAAACTGGAAACTCAGGTACCTGTAGCTCTATCTCTTCCTCCCAACAAGATAAGAGGTGAGCTGTGTTTCCTCAGCCTTTCTGGGTAACTGCAAGTGCCTTCAGCCCATCCAGACTGAGTAGTCAGACACTTATAGCTCCAAGTAAGGTAGAAGAGGAGCTGTGTTTCCTCAGCCTTTCTGGGCAATGGCAGACACTTTTAACCTGCACAGCCTGGACTCGTGGGTACCTGTGGATCCACACCCACCCTGCAATAGGAAAGGAAAGTGCGGGTGTGTCCTCAGCCTTTCCAGACAATGGCAAGTGCTCTTGGCTTACAGGGCATGAACTGTTGGGCACATGTAGATACACCCACACATTCCAATAGGGTAGGAGGGGGCTGGTGTTCCCTCAGCCTTTCTGGGCAACAGCAGGCATTTTCAGCATACACAGTCAGTGGTTCTGTTCATACTTCCTAAAGGGAAAAAGAGACGGTATTCCCTCAGCTTCTCAGAGCAACTGCAGGTACATTTAGCACACATGAATAAGATTGTTGGGCAGTCCAGAGGGTTCATCCACACCCCTGGCAGGGAGTAGGGCTGGTGCTACTTCAGTCTACCTGGGCAACTGGGGTCATTTTGCTACCCACACAAGCAGCTCCATCCTTGCCCCAGTCTCTCCATGCAAATATAGATGGTCTTGGCCTGCACAACTTGGATTATTACACATGGCTATGGCTCTGTCCCTACTCCTGGCAAAGGAGAAAAATGGGATAAACTTCATCAGTCCCTAGGGCAGCTTCAGCCTCCACAGCTTACAGCAAAACTACATCCTCAGCTCCTACAACACAACAAGCAAGGGAAAAAAGGCAAGAGCAAGAAAGCCCGAAACTAAGGAGAGAAACTGCATCCAGAATAAATACATCTAGTAAGCCAGATGCCAAGACACCAACAAAAAATTATAATCATACCAAAAAGCAGGAAGATATGGCCCTCTTAAAGGAAAAAGATAAGCCTCCAGATGACACAAAGTAGTTGAGACAACTAATCATAGATGTTCAAACAAATCTCCTCAATAGATTCAATGAAATGGCTAAAGAGATTAGGGATATTAAGAAGACATTTGATGACCACAAAGAAGAATTTGAAAGCATACATAGAAAAATAGCAGATCTTATGGTAATGTATGGCACAATAAATGAAATAAAAAATACACTGGAGGCATATAACAACAGATTTGAGGAGGCAGAAGAAAGGATCAGTGACCTGGAAGACACAGCCTCCAAAAGTGAACATACAAAAGAAAAGACGAAAAAAAGAATGGAAAAAATTGAATAAGTCTCAGGGAACTAAGCAACAGCAAGAAATGTGCAAACATACATGTCATGGGTGTCCCAGAAGGAAAAGAGAAGGGAAAAGGGGCAGAAGGAATATTTGAAGAAATAATGTTATAAAATTTCCCAACCCTATTGAAGGACATAGATATTCATGCCCAAGAAGCACAACGTACCTATCCAAATAAATCCAAAAAAAACCAACTCTGAGACACATACTAATCAGAATGTCAATTGCCAAAGACAAAGAGAGAATTCTAAGAGTAACAAGAGAAAAGTGATGGATAACATATAAGGGATACCCAATAAGATTAATTGCCAATTTCACATCAGAAACTATGGAAGCAAGAAGGCTGTGGTATGATACATTTAAGACAGTGCAAGAGAAAAACTGCCAGCCAAGAATCCTATATCCAGCACGATTGTGTTTCAAAAATGAGGGTGAGTTTAGAATATTCACAGACAAAGGGAAACTGAGAGAATTTTTAGCCAAGACACAGTCTTTGAAGAAAATACAAAAGGGAATGTTACAGCCTGAAAAGAAAACATGAGAGGGAAGCTTGGAAGAGAGTCTAGAAATGAAGATTATATCAGCTAAAGTAACTAAAAGTGTCAAAAGAGTAGTGAAAATAAAACATAACAGATAAAACCCAAAGGTCAAAATGGGTGAAATAAGAACTGCCCTTACAGCAATAACATTGAATGTTAATGGAATACACTTCCCAATCAAAAGTCACAGCCTGGTGGAATGGATATGAAAAGATGAGCCATCTATATGCTATCTACAAGAGACTCACCTTAGACCCAAGGATCCCAATAGATTGAAAGTGAAAGGCTGGAAAAAGTTACTCCACACATTCAGTAATCAAAAGAAAGCCGAAGTGAGTATACTTATATAAGATGAAGTAGTCTTTAAAAGCAAAACTGTTATTAGAGACAAGGAAGGACATTATATATTAATAGTAGGGGCAATTCACTGGGAAGAAATAACAATTATACATGTATATATACCTAAACAGGATACCCCAAGATACACGAGACAAACTCTGACAAAGCTGGAGGGAGAAATAGATGTCTCTACGATAATAGTTGGAGACTTCAATACACCACTCTCAGTATTGGATAAAATATCTGGGCAGAGAATCAATAAAGAAATAAATAGACTAAACCTAATAGACATATACAGAACCCTGCACCCCAAAACAGCAGGATATCTTCAAGAAGATTAACAAAATCAGCAAACCTTAGTTGGACTGACAAAACATATTACCTAGCTACAGTGGTAAAAGCAGTATGGTACTGGCATTAAGATAGGCATATAGACGAATGGAACCAAATTGATGGTTCAGAAACAGACCCTCACATCTATGGTCAAGTGATTTTTGACAAGTCCATCAAACCTACCCAGCTTGGGCAGAACAGTCTATTCAACAAATGGTGCTGGGAGAACTAGATATCCATAACCAAAAGAAAGAAAGAGGACCCTTATCTCACACCTTATACAAAAATTAACTCAAAATAGATCCAAGATCTAAATGTAAAAGCTAGAATCATAAATATCCTGGAAGAAAATGTGGGAAAGCATCTTCAAGATATGGTGGTATGTGGTGGATTCTTAAACCTTACACCAAAAGCAGGAACCACAAAGGAAGAAATGGATAAATGGAACTTCCTCAAACTGAAACACTTTTATTATTCAAAGAATTTTTTCAATAAGGTGAAAAGGCAGCCCAATCAATGGGAGAAAATATTTGGAAACCGCATATTCGATAAAGCTTTGAGTTCCAGTCTATGTAAAGAGATCATACAACTCAACAATAAAAGAGCAAGCAATCCAATTTAAAAATGGGTAAAAGATTTAATAGACATTTTTCTAAAGAGAAAATACAAATGGCCAAAAAACACATTAAAAAATGTTCTACATCACTTGCTTTTAGGGAAATGCAAATCAAAATATCAATGAGATGTCATCTCACACCACATAGAATGGCCATTATTGGAAAAAAAACAAAAAACAATATGTGCTGGAGAGGATGTGGAGAAATAGGAAGACTCCTTCACTGCTGGTGGGACTGTAGAGTGGCACAGCCTCTGTGGAGGACAGTTTAGTGGTTCCTCAGGAAGCTGAATACAGAACTGCTATATGATCCATCAATTCTTCTACAAGGAATATATCCAGAAGAACTGAAAACTGTGACGTGAACAGACATCTGCACACCAATGTTCATAGGCATTGTTCATGATTGCCAAAGAATGGAGACAGCCCAGGTGTCCATCAGCCAATGAATGGATAAACAAAATGTAGTATACACTTATGATGGAATACTATGCTGCAGTAAGAAGAAATGAAATTGGGACACATGATAACGTGGATGAATTGTGAAGACGTTATACTAAGTGAGGTAAGTCAGTCACAAAAGGACAAATATTGCATGGTCTCATTACTATGAACTAAGTAAGAAGAATAAATGCATGGAGTTAAAATCTAGAATATAGGTTATTAGTAGATAAGAGGTAGACTGAGGACTATTGATGCTTAATGTTTGTAGAAAATTTAATTAACTTTATTGTAAAAGTATGGAAATGTATAGAGTTGATGGTAACATTATAGTGAGTAGCAACTGGTTTATAAATGAGAATGTGGCTGGAAAGTGTAGTTTAGGGATGTAAATGTCAGTTGAAAGAAAGCTAAAGAATAATCTAGGGACTGAATAACACAGTGAACCCAGAAGTGGGTGAGAATTGTGGTTGATGATACAAATGCAAGTGTGACCTTCTGTGAACCAGAGCAGATGTATACCACCTTTGCTGTGACCTGGATCCTGGGCATGAACGGATCAACTGCTTTAACACCAATTATCCGTGGAATGTGGCTCTGGTGGCTGGAGACACAGGGGATTCCATGGGCCAGAGGGAGTAGGGCCTAACTCTGGGAACAAATATCAGACCCACCTAGAGCCCAAGGAAGAATGAGTCATCCCAGAGATTGGAAGATCAGATGAGTAATCCCTCCCTCCTTGGACACTCATTATAGTAAACACCTCTGAGACTTAGCTTCCTCTTTGCCGGTTACACCTCACATGCAAACACAACCTCCTGTACTTCGGACTTTCTTCAGTGACTGGTCCCTGGCCCCACAGACAAGGCAGAACATGTCCCACAGACGGTGTAATGGCACCATAACTAAATAACTTAACTTCAAAAAAAATTTTCATGTGACTTTATAATTATATCAAAGTACAATGTTTGATTTTAAAAGTATTACCTTATTTATCTCTCATTTGGAGTTGAATATCTCTTTTTTTAAAATTTATGAATCAATCCAAGTATAGTAAATACATACAATTATTATTATACTGTTATGCATGAAGAAAGAAAAGAGAAATTCTGAAGCTCTTCTCTGGCTTACAAGAAAATAAAGTAATTGTACCATCCGAATATAAACTTATCAGTTTACAAGTGTGATAATGATCAGACAAAGCAAACAATTAGATTGCAGTGTTTCATATGACAAGTTATAGTCTCTCAAGTTTAGCTGTCTTAAAAAGAGACTCCTTTCTCTAATAACATTACTAAGACATTATTATCTAATAAAATCAAAACAGCGTTTTAAATTTTCACAGAAGTTTCTGTACTAATTAGGAAAATAATACTGATATGCTGGTGAATGTTATCGATTTACCATTTAATCAGAACTGAATTTTATGACATGAAATAGTGGAGTTGTTTTTGTCTTATCTTTTCTGAGACATTTCCTGCTTGCAGCTATCAGTAGAAGGGATAGCACCTCAAGTAAAACCACCCAAAGAAAATAATGGACTTCAGTCCTTTAAAACTTACAACAGAGAAGAAGAAAAGGACATAAGAGGAACTTTCAAATGAAGTATGCTTTCATTAATTTGTACCTAATTTCTTCCACTTAGAGTTCATCTTATTAACCACCAAAGACTAAATCTCCCAAGAAGCACAGTTCTAAAAGCACAGTTCTGATTACTAATACCCCCGCTGCACAATGACCTTTCGTGGCCCCGCAGTGACTACGTCTATAGTCATTTACTGTCTCTCATCTACCTTGATGCCCTTATCATTATCCTTTTCTAAAGTCCTTTCTTGACGTGCTCTATACCAGCAATTCTTACCACATCTCCCCTTTACAGTCATCTGGGGAACTCTTAGAAAATATGGATGTTCAAATACCACCCCCATAGATTCTGATTTAATTGGTCTGTTGTGAAGCTTGGGGATTGTTGATCTTTTACTTTTCAATAAATAAATAAAATAGTGTAAATGTGTAGGCTGGGGGAGAATCATTCTTCTACCTCATTCTTTCTAGTTGAAATAACTTAATTTCAACCTTTTCTGTTGAAGCCCTATGCTTCCTTTAGGGTTCAATGCAAGTGTCGCCTTTCACTGTAAAGTCTTTTCCCAAAGAAAAACCCTCCCTGGCCCCACTTTGAGCCTCAGGTAGATAGTTGCTAAATTAATTTTATAGAGCACATTCATGTAAAACTATCATTATTGACCTTTGTAAAGCTTCTCCTGTTTTCTTTATTTTTCATTTTCTTTATATTCCTGTCACAATTCCTCCACAGATATCCATTCTGATGTCTTCAATTTGCACCACTTTATTTGCTTTGGTAAAGAAGTATTGTGTTCTGGACAGACATATATTCCATAAACATTTTTTTTGGCACATTGTACAGTTCATCCCAAGTTCATGCTTGCTTATCACAAAGTGAACTCCCCGTGTAGCCTCCACCCTGGCAGGAGGTGGGATAGTAATGGCAGCTTCACGGCCCTCCAGGGCTCATGCTAATCACTAGTCCCTTCTTGTTCCCCAACACTCTTCTTTCTTAACTTCTAACTTATGTGAATGGAACTGTGTAAGATGTATTCTACTGTGTCTTCTTGAATTGAACATCATGCCGGTGAGTGTTATCCAAGTTGTTATCTGTAGCAAGAATGTGTGCATTTTCATTGCCATGCAGTGTTTTATTGAGTTACCACAATATATGTTTCCATTCTACTATTAATAGGCATTTGAGTTCCCAGTTATTGGCTATTGCAAATAATGCTGTTATGGACATTTTGTATGTTTCTTTTCTGCAGCTATATATGGATTTTGTTGCTGGACCATGGTTTGATTATATTCAACTTTAGTAGTTACTGCCACAGAGTGTTCCAAGATTGTTATAAAAAAGAACAATCCCCCAGCTGTGTATAAGCATTCCAGTTTTTCCATATCTTCCATAAATAATTATATACTGGTCTTTTTCATTTTAGCCATTATAGTGGATGTGTAGTGGTATCTGTGCTTTTTCTTTCCTTGCCAATTTTTTTTCTAAATCAAGGTAAAATACATATACATATGTTTCCATGTTATTGGGTATAGCAGGAATTTGTTCTTTATTATTGCTGTGAGAACTTCTACTACATGAATATAACATAATTTATTTCTCTATTCTACTGTTGATTGGCATTTACATTATATCCAGGTTTTACCTATTATAAATAAAAGAGATATCTCTTTCCCTCCCTCTAGATAGATAGATAGATAGATAGATAGATAGATAGATAGATAGATAG